>PVLD010032527.1:0-14571 GCA_004027595.1 Dinomys branickii
AAAAAAAAAAAAAAAAAAAAAAAAAAAACACCGCTTGTTGCTGCTTTACATATTGTTATCTTCGAAGTGTGTGTTCAGGCTAACACATACAGATATCAATGGATAAAACAACAACTACTGTTGAGACCATATCACCTTGTCTATAGATTAGTTGTGATTGTACTATTTTCTATGATAATAGGTGTCTGTTTGTCAATATGTTTTTGTACTTTTATGTTTCTAAAATAAAAAAAAAATAAAATTAAATTAAAAAAAAAAAAAAAAAAAAAAAAAAAAAAAAAAAAAAAAAAAAAAAAAAAAGAAAGGCTGTGCTTCAGAAGCTCATTTTTAATTGCCACCAGCTAACCTCATGGCACAAGGATGCTGCATGGTCCTTGAAGGAGCGATTGTTATCCTTGATGTGTAAGTCAAGGAATCTGAGAATGACGTATCAAATAACCTTCCAAAGTCACACAATACACAGGAGGATGGAACCCAGCTCCAGGTGACCCAGAGCTCACACTCTGCAGCACACTGTGTAAGTTTCTTCCAGTCATGGCATCCTAGGGCACTGCGGCTGGGCTGAGTGTAAGAAAAGGACATCTTAAAGTAAGCATTGCTAAATACCATCTGGGGTTGTGGAATAAGGTGTGTGATATCTTTCTGTGGTTCTGTTTTGAAAGAGAATGAATACACATTCCTTGGGAAATATTTAAATGAAAATAGTCCAGGGCCAGAGATATAGTTCAGTGGCATAGTTCCTGCCTGGCAAGTGTGAGGTTGTGAGTTTGTACCACAGAGAGAGAGAGAGACAGAGAGAGAGAGAGAGAGGGAGGGAGGGAGAGAGAGAGAGAGAGAGAGAGAGAGAGAGAGGGAGGGAGGGAGAGAAGAAGAAGGAGAAGGAGAAGGAGAAGGAGGAGGAGGAGGAGGAGAAGGAGAAGGAGAAGGAGAAGAAGAAGAAGAAGAAGAAGAAGAAGAAGAAGAAGAAGAAGAAGAAGAAGAAGAAGAAGAAGAAGAAGAAGAAGAAGAAGGGAAAGAAGAAAGAAAGGAGAGAGAGAAATAGAAGGAGGAAAGAAAGAAAAGAAAGTGCGTTTTAACTTCATCCTCCTCACTCCCACAAAGCCATGAAGGTATGTTGCCCAAGACTGGCAAAAGGGTGATAAATTTACCGGGATGATATCAGAACCTTCAAATATGATATAAGGAAAATATTATTACTCTCAACCTGTTAGATGACTGATACACTGAGTTTGTGTTCTCTAAAAATCAAAGAATGAATTCTAGGAACAAGGGAGGTTAAGAATAGGAAGATATTTATTAAAAGATAGCTCATAGTGGGCCAGCGATATAGCTCAGTGGCACAGCGCCTGCCTGGCAAGTGCAAGGTCCTGAGTTTGATTCCTGGTACCACACACACACACACAAAGATAGCTCCTATCAGAGGAACAGAAGTCCTGAATGGGCAGCCCGAGGACCCTATTTTACAGAGAAATTTTATAGAGCAATGCCCATGTGGATACAATGTAGTTTATAGCTATGATTAACCAATGAAGATACAAGCACAGCTGCTTAAGTAATAGTGCTCCAACAGGGAAACAAGTCATATAAGAGTATATGGAAAGAACAAAGACTTTGTAGAAAATGATGGGTCCAGAGGTCTTGGTCACCTACCAAGGTGACTGATGTCTATCAGCCTGGTGTTTGTCCTTCAAGGAAGTGTACAGGCCTGGTCATCTCATCTTTATCTTGAGGCCTGTTCTCCAACAGCTGTATCTCCAGCCACAGTTGAGGTAGGTTCCGCTTTGTTCTGGCTCCCCAGAGGGCCTATCCCTATCTGGCTGCCTATAATATTTCTGCCTACCTTAGCTGTCTATAATAACAGGACAAGCCAAAAGCAACACAACATAGCCACTACATGGTGTCTCCCAGCCTGCTCTGCTGACATACGGATTGTGGGTCCCCCCTTTCCCTGTGAGGGAAAAAAATCTGTCATGTCAAGACTCTTTGACAGCTGGAAGTTGTTACCTTTCTTTGTACTATTTCCATAGACCATCATTTTTCCAGGGAGAGGATTTGAAATTCAATATCTGGCTTTCAGAGATGAAGAAATGGGATTCAGAAAACCTTCGGGTCCTAGTTCACTGCCTTGTGCAACCTTGTGTTAAAAAGGCAACTTCTTTTCCTATAGCTGAACTAAGTTACACAGGGAATTTTTGGATTTGTTACCATTCTTTTTATTAATTATTAATTCAAAAACTATTAATAATTAATTCAAGAGGCCCAGGGGTTGGGCTGCCCCCTCCTCACTTCCAGAGCAGTTGGAGCCAAAGAGGTAGGGCCACCCCCCCAGGTGGGACCATAACGCAGGGCCACCCCGTGGGCTCACAGGTCGGAGCAGGGAACCGAGCCTTAAAGTGTAGTGGGGTTTGCTCTGCTAGGCTTTGGACTTATTTGGGACCTGTGACCATTTACCCCTTGCCAATTTCTCCCTTTTGGAGTAGAATGTCTATCCCAGGTCTGTCCCAGCATTATATTGCAGAAAAGGATAACGTCTCTGGTCATAGAGGTTCCCAGCTGCAGGTGAATTTCATCTCAGGAAGAGTCAGACCTCACAGCTCATCTATTCCTGATTTAGATAAAACTTAGCTGATAATTTTATACTTAGGGTTAGTGAAGGAATGGGCCAACTTTGGGGCTGTTGAGATAAGGTGAATGCATTTTGCACGTGAAAAGGATGAGGATTTTGAGGGAAGTTCTAAGCTATGAGCTGAATTGCACCACTCACATCCAAATGGTGAAGACTGAAACCTTAGAATGTGAGTGTATTGGAGATGGTGGTTTTAAAAGGCAATTAAATTAAAATTGCAGTAGTTCCTGCTTTATCATCAAAGAATATGTTCCAAGGCCCCTGTTAAGGCAAAAATTGGGCTGAATTCTGCAGGATATCAAAGAGCTCATTCAGAACAAACAGAGTTTATTAATTTGATTTAATAAAACTAATTAAACTAATTTGACCAGTCGCCCCCCCCATCCCTGGTTTGCTGATCAGGAATGTGGCACTTAACTGCCTTTGTCCCCACCTTATGTACATTTTTTATTTCCATGGTAATAGATTGGGATGTTTTAGGCCTAGCCACAGTTGTTTTCCTTATGCCATGTGACCAGGTCAGGCTCCGGCCACAATGATATATACTTTGTGTACTCTGTTCTATACGTCTCCCTTTAGATACAATGTTTATCTAGGGCCAGGAGAGGGGTGAAACAACTCAGGCAAGGTTTTTCTTTGGAAAAGCATTCCAGAGCAAAGTCAGGAGTGTGAAGTTAATTCTTTACAACCCCTCAGGATGTTTCTCAAGACATATTTTGAGGCTTGCACCAAGACTAGAATTATTCTGTCTTAAAATGATATGCTAAAAGTTGCCATCCCTTACATCCCAAGTTGAGCACAAAAACTACAGACAGTTCAAGACCCGATATAGGTATACACTACGTTTTTCCTATTGCTACATAGTACTAGAGTTAGTTTGTGCCCTTGGGCTTCCTTTCACCTCTCCTCTTGTGCTTTGGCACTATTATTAAGTAACATAAGGTTTGATTGAAAACAAGCACTGCAACACTATCACAGTCCATCTGATAACCAAGGCAGCAACTGAGTGACTAACAGGAGGGTTCTGCATACAGTGTGGATGCACTGGACAGAAGGATAATTCACATCCTGGGCTCAATAGAGTGGGATGACGCAAGATTTCATCATGCTACTCAAAACGCCATGCATTTAACTGATGAATTGTGTGTTTCTGGAGTTTTTCATTTAATATTTTTGGATCATGGTTGACCACAGATGAATGAAACTACAGAAAGTAAAACTGAGATAAGGGAGATCCCAACCCAGTATTAGATGAGTCCTCATAAGAAGATGAAATTTAGACACACATACATGGAGGGAAAAAGACAGTTATATGGATCAAGTTAAGAGGTCTCAGAAGACACCAACTTTGCTAATATCTGGTCTCAGACTTCCAGTCTCCAGAATTCTGAGAAAAATACATTTGTGTTGTTTAAACCACCCACTCTGGCTCTTTGTTATGGCAGCCTTAGCAAACTAATATGCTGTAGTTCTAATCTTGCACACTAACATTGGCTTTATGACTTTGTTATTTTTATTGTTCCTGGCTGCTATAAAACACTACAGACTCATGTTGAGGGCCTAAAACTCTAGGGATTTTTTTTGCAGGATATACTCCCATTGTATAATAAAGAATTTGCTGGCCTGGGTCCCTGGTTCCTGAGATAAAATTTCCAATCCTGTAGCATTTCCTGGAGAGCTAGAAGCCTCTGTTACACGTGGTGGGCTCCTCAATCACACCTGAGCATATGCTGATGCGGTGACTCAAGCTGGGCCTACTTGTGAGAGAAAGACCAATCTGTAATGGAGGGTTAGGATTGAAAGCCAGTTTAACTCCTGGGAGAGCAGGGCTGGAGATTAAATTTCATCATGTGTCCAATGAAGTTTACATAATGAAACCCAAATTGACAACTCTAAACCCTGTAAAATCTCCACACATGGGTTCAGGTGAAGTTCCTGGTTGGTGTGACATGCAGGGAAGGTAACATAGCCTATTCCTCAGGGACAGGTCACAGAAACTCTGTGTTCAGATCCTTCCATATCGTACCCTACTAGCCTTTTCATATGGCTAGTTCTGATTCGTATCCTTTAAATGCAAATTGTGTAGTCCTTCCCTGAATTTGACAAATCGTTCTAAGGTATCATCACCTCCTAGAGGATTGCAAAGCCCTTGAATTTTTGTCAGTTGGTCAGATGGGTGGGCAGCCTGAAGACTTCCAATCTTGCTGCTGGGGTCTGAAGTGAGGACAGTCCTGTGGGAAACTCTCCTTACCTTGTAGCACCTGCAGGATCTCTGGGTAGTGGACATCAGAATTGCTCTAATATTTGCAGTTTGCAAGTCAGGATATCATCACCCAGTGCTTATGTGGTTGACTTTTTTAAAAAAATCCTATTGATTAATTGTATTCTGATCATAAAAGTATACATTTTGTAGAAAATAATATAGAAAATATTGCAGAGAAAATAGTAATTAGTTATAATTCCATAAGGCTATTAGAACCACCGTTAAAATTTAGTGTTTTGACCCTGTCATCTAACTACCCGTCTACCTAAAAAAAATTGAAATCATCCTGTGTTTTGGGTTTAGATCCTCACTAAACAGTATATTATCATATCATATTTTCCCACACTATTGAAAATTCACCAGAAACATCTTTAACAATTCAGTTTTTCTTGTATGTACATTCTCTCTCTCTGTCTCTCTCTCTCTCTGTCTCTGTCTCTCTCTCTCTCTCTCTCTCTCTCACACACACACACACACACACACACACATACACATTCTTTGGGATCGTCAGCATTCACGTATTTGTTAACCACCTATATATACTAGATATTAGTAATATAGTACCAAACATGACAGATCAAATCTTTTGTCCTCAAAGAGTTGCCATTCCAATGGAGAAAACTAAAGCTAATAACAATAATAAGCAAAACATACAATGTTGTGTCAAATTTTGACAGTTGTGTGAGAAAAAAGAAAGGAAGGAGCTCCAGGTGAATTTGATAAATTAACCCATGCATACACTTTAATCTCTTTAGAAACATCACTGAAACCACAGTAAATGAATTTTGTTTTCTAGGACATAATTCTGTAGACTCAGGAGAACAGGAGAGGAACAAAAGAAAAACACAGAATGTGCACATCAGAGAGACATACAGTTAACAAGTGTTGCAAAACTAAGCAAGATGACACCCCACACAGCTCAGTTTATGTCCCAGAACTCCCAGAAGGTACACAGAGTACAAGTGCGAGGTATCTCTGGACCAACAGGCAGAGAAAAACAAGAACGAGAGGGGAAGACCATGGAGAAGTGGTTCTCTCCTAAGACACAAAGCCTCTCTTTACTCTGCTGGGCATCTGCCCTCCCCATCATTAAAGGACTGCAGGTTGGTTCTCTGAAGAGGACTCTGGGCAGGAGGATGTGAGAGAGTGCACTTTGAGAACAGGGCACTGAGGGAACATGTGCTTAGTACGAGCTAAATGTTGAAGCTTCTCCTGTCCTCACCTCACCCTTACCAGTTACCTGCCCCTATCTGGTTCCCAGAACACCAGCAGCTGAACTCCTATCCACCAGGGAGGAGACTAGCGGAGTCTTTTGGCTCAAGAGGAAAAAGCAAAGATCCTGAGAGGGGAGGTTTCTGAACAACGGGTCCACCCAACACACTGCACAATGAAAAAGTCAGCCAGCTCACAAATCCAATCAGAGCTTACAGACAGCTTTAGCAACTCAGCCAGAACTCACTAGCAGATGTCAAAGGTTAAAAGACACTGAAAGACCTAAATAAATAGGAAAGTAATGTGGGGTAAAACAGAGACTAAGAAATGAGAAGAAGAATTCAAAACAACATAAAACAAAAAATGATTAGCGGGCTGTGGTGGTAGTTCAGTGGTACAGCACTTCCTGGCATGCATGAAGCTGAGGGTTTCGTCCTTCACACCGCAAAATGATGATAATGATGTGACAGTGGACTACAATAACACATAGAAAAATAAATTTAAGTTTAAGTAGTCTCAGAAACTTTATATCCATGAAACAAGCATAGTTAAGGGGGGAGGGGCATCAAGGGATAAAAGGAAGAGCTCCCGTAAGTTATAAGCAAGATAGCAAAAATGAAAAACTTAAATAGTTAGGAGACTGAGTTGAGGAAATCGCCTCCAAAGGAAAAGGAAAAGACAGTGAAATGGAAAATAGAAATAGAGGACAATTCCATGCTGTTCAACTGAATAACAGGGGCTCCAAGAAAGAACAGAGATATTAGAGTGAGCGGGGAATGTGCATGAAATGTTTTCTGAAAACTTCCTGGAACTGACGGACATGAACTGACAACATGAAAAGATTCAGAGGTGCCTTATATAATAGATTCAATCATTCAAACCCTATATAGTAAACACCTACTATGTGCCAGGCATATTTAAGGCTCTGAGAATAAAGAATACATGAAACTGACCAAAACTCTTGCCCTCGTGGAACACACATGTTAAAAGGCTACTGAAATAATCCGGGGCAGTTTCACTGATTGATAGGGCAGTGCACAGACTGCAGGTCAGGACATGCAGGTCAGAACCTGGCTATACGTTACAAGCTATAAACTGGCTACATGAGAGATACGGCTTATGGAAGATAGGGTTTACTGATCACTCAGAGGCAGAGTCTGAAAGACAGGAGTTAATGATGAGTTACAAATGACCCTAAGCCAACTGGAAGAAAGGACTGTCATTTCAGAGGTAGAGAAAACTCAGGGAAGACCAAGTTCTTTCGTGGAGTGAGGTAACAAGTGGGATTTGGAACTTGGTTTGGAGCCTACAAAACCTGACACACCAATTACATATCCAGGTAGAAATATCACTAGGCAACTGGATAAATGGGGATAGAGTGTAAGACAGAAGTCTGAGCTAGTTATATAAATCCGGGTATCATCATTCTTCCTTCTAGGCCTTCCCATGTCTTGCTGCCTGGATCAGCCAAAAACATTCATTCTGTCCCATGGTAGTACTGTATTCTGGTGTGATCTGCCCCTGTGACACGGTGATAGATCATGGTCAAGGTAGAAACAATACTGAGCAGTTCAGTTCCTCTCACTATTTTCCTGATGGATGCACATTATCTGGTTTTGGTTACTTCTAATGTAAAACATATTCGTGAATGTAAAATATATTCCTATGACCCAGATAACATTAAAATTAACCATTTAATGAACTCTATTAGTAGTATGTCTCAAATCTAATTTTTCCTTCACCTAATGTATCTCTGCTTTTACTTGATAATTCCTCCTGTATGGTTAAGTGGAAGCAAATCCCACCTAAGCTTCAGAGTAGACCCTGGTTAGTCCAAACAAACCAAAACATCACCAAAGAATAGTTTAAGACTGCACTGCCCCTCAAAAAGTAGTTCTGCCAACAAAATGTGGGAAAATATCAGCTGGGACTTTTAGGACATGTTTTCTTACTCTCAAAAGAAACAGCGTTTCCTTTTTTTCATACAGAAAATGACAACATCCAGAGAAAGGGAGACCTATCTTCTCCCTGGCCTTCACAGTCAGGAAGGAGAGAAGATAGAACAGAAAGGAAAGCATTTCCCCATGTTATTGGGAATGCTTCTAGTTTTTCACTATTAGGAATGTTGTTGACAGGAATTTGAAAAGCTATGTAACAACTTTTAATGTAATACTTTTCTGTATGTCATGACCTATAATATCTTTTATAACTTGATTCAGCTACTCATAATCCCTCCCCTTAGCTTTGGGTTCATCACCAGTATCTCCATCCAGGATACTGAGTGTTAAATAGGTTTGTCACAAAAAACTTCCTTCCGAGGGGATTTTATTGGTTTTTTCTTCCCTACCTAATATTCCTTGTATCCTTCTTTACCTAACAATATCAGATTTCTTTGGATAATCATCTTCCCCTGTTCTATATGGTCCCTACATTAATCACAAAACTCATGCCTCCCTTTCTAATCGGTATTTGGTCACTGCGATTCTCTTTCCAGGGAACTGGAATCTTGGACAGGAACACAGGGTAGAGAATTGTTGAAGCAGATTTATTTCCTTGACTGACTCCTGAAGAAATGGCCTTTACTTCCCCATGCAAGACCCTTGGCGCTCTTCTTTCCTTTTTTACTTGAGGTCTGATTTTCCAGCTCTTTCTTTAATTCCATAAATTATTCGAGAGCCATCCAATAAGTGCTTCTTTTGCTAAGTTAGTCATAGCTTCTCTACCTTGCAACCAAAGAATCCTGAAACAATAGCGTTCCACAAATTTCCACAAGCAATAATTTATTATCAAATGAATTAATGAATAATTATTGAATGATAGATCTTTTTAATTAGTGTTCTTTGGTATACAGTTGGTTATGGCAGCTGTGAGTCTGCCTGGCTGTACAATTTTTTTTTTTTTGTACCAGGAATTGAACACAGGACCTCACGTTCACCAGGGAGGCACTGTGCTGGTGAGATATATCCTGGCCCTGTATAATTATTATACAGTAATCTTTTTTTTAGCTACATCCTAAGTGCCACTTGCCAAAGCTCACATTTTTGCATAAGAGACACTCCCTTGTCTTTCAGTAGAAAGGCTGTCTCTGAATGGAAAAGCTATCAGGCCACAGAGTGTCATGGTGGCTGGCAGGCCAAGCATCCAGTGCTCCTGTCCTGTTAATGACCTCCACTACCCACGGCGCACATCACCAGGGCATTCCCTTGAGCTTTGTGGGTGAAAAGGAGTCCATGCAATTGTACACACCATGAAAGGTGTTCTAATAGTGCTATTTAAGAAACTCTGAAAGTCTGATCATGACGTCAGTGATGACATTGAAGGCGTATTGAAAAACTCTAAATGTTATTTGCATTTCCTCTCTCTTCCAATAGTACCATTTAGTGTGATTTCTGGGTTTTTTTCCCCTAAAGCCTGAGAAGACTAGAATAGAAGGGGGTTCAGTGAAAAGTCTTTGCCTCAAGTTCAGAAGCCCAGGCGTCTCCTGTCTTTTTCCCAGCCTGCCACCAGTCATTAAAGATCACATAGTCCTATAGATCAAAATAGCTAGAGCACATATGTATCAAAACATCATGTGTACCCCAATGAATGCATAATTATTAGGCATCAGTTAAAATTAAAATAAAGAGAATACATGACCAAATGCTCAGCAAATTCCATGACCTGATATTGGCTCAGTGTCCTTTATCTCAAGTCAGGTACTAGAGTGTTAAAGGTCCATCACATTTTCTGTTGTGAAAAATAACACAAGTTCTGGCTGTGATGAAAAATAAGACAAGTTCAAGTTCAGGGAAGAAACCAGTAGAGATTTGAGAAAGAAGGAAGGAAGGACAGTTGCTGTTCAGTTAATATTTATGGAAGGAATAAATGCAGGCAGCAAGAAGAAATAAAGAAAACACTAGCTCCAATTCTGCTCTGAAATAATTGCTTTCCACTATACCATTCTGGTTCTTTTGCTTTTCTGTATTTTTGTAAAATATTCAAAACAGTATACCCATAAGGTCATGTAGCCTTGTTTTGCACGTGAAAAATTTAAACCCTGGTCAAAAAAAATTTAAACCCTGGTCAAAAAAAATTTAAGTGATATAGGCAGGATATGTGCTAGTGAGTATGAGGAAACCTTGGCCAGGGTAAATCCTCCAGCTGACCAGCAATGGACCCCATTGGCAATGGGAAGAACCAATAGGGACCCTAGGTAACCCCATGAGTGGCCCTAGCCAGATTAATTTTATGCATTAAATAATATAGAAAACATTCATAACCATTAAAACAGAGAAAAAATTTCTTGTTCTAGGGATCATTATAGGAATAATACAAATTAGAGTTGCTATGGCTTGATACATCCCCCAAAGGTCATGTATTAGAAATTTAATCCCTCATGTAATAGTTGCTGGGACCCAATAGAGAAGTGAGTAGGTGCTGGGAGTTTTGCCCTTATGAATGGACAGACTAAGGCTGTTCTCACTGGAGTTGGGTAGTTACTAAGAAAATGGATTTGTTATAAAACAAACTTGCCCACTGTTGTCCTTCTGCCTTCCTCCTCTGAATGGTGCCCATGTCAAGATGTCAGTGCCTATTTTTATATAATGGACTATTACTCAGCTATGAAGAAAGATAAACTTGAGGCTTTCATAGGTAAGTGGATGCATCTAGAAACCACTCATAAGTGAACTAAATCAGACTCACACATGTAAACATTGTATTGTCTCCCTAGTATAAGAACCTGAAAGAGTAAGTAAAATCGAAAAAGTACAATAGGTATTACAGAAGGGAAAGAAACTGCTCAAAAGGAAAGAACTACTGAGATGAGGGAAATGAGAAAAGAAAGGAAGAAGAGAAAAATATGAATTTATATATACACAAGATAGCTAAGATAATTGTACTACTAATTTCTATTGCCTTATTTAAATGAGCTGTTAATATTTCATTGTTTGATCAATCTTACATGCCTATATTTGTTTATCTGAGTAACCAATTTGAAGGTAACAGTATGTAATACAATAACCATTGTTAATTTTGTATCACCTTGTCTGAAATTCTGTATTGCTTTTACTGTTTTTATGTTGCTTTATTTATGTCCGTATGTTTGTTAATATGTTTTGGTTCTTTTATCTTTAAAATAAATAAAAAGATGCCAGTACCATGCTCTTGGACCTCCAGCCTCCAGAACCATGAGGCAAATAAACCCCTATTCTTCATGAATCATGCAGCCTTAGGTATTCTGCTCTAGTAGCAAAAAATGAACTAAGACAAAATTGCTGAAAAGAGAATTGGGAGTGATTAGAATGCATCTGGAATTTTCTCTTCAATCTGTCTGATTATTGTCTCCTGAGATCCTTGATGATTTATGTTTTTGTGCTGGGCATCAGAGAAGGCCTCTCTACACCACCAGCTAGCGGGGGAGACCCAGCGCCTTTCTCCAGTAGTAAGTACTCTGGCCACGTCTTCTGCTTTCCTCTTATCTTGGCAAAAGAACAAAAGAACCTTTAACACATTGTAGTTGTCAAATGCCACCTCCATTGTTCATTTCCAGTCGATGACTGCGATGGCCTTCTTATCTGATAAAAACAAGAGACAAAATTTTATTTTTTTCCCTTTTATTCTTACCAACTATTGCTGGTGGATAATACGCAGTGCATTTAGTACCCTGAGATACTAAACTCTTACAAGTAAGTAACGGAGCTCCTAGAGGGCCACATCCTGCACAACTAAGTGCAAATCTATGTACATTTGAATTCTTGGACTCTTCCTCTAAATACTATGATTGGGGCCAGGGATATAGCTCAGCGGCGTAGTGCCTGCCTAGCAAGTGCAAGGTCCTGAGTTCAATTCCCTGTACCAAAAATAAAAAAAGTACTATGACTGGAGAAGTGGAAGGACAGAGACTTGATAATGCTAACATGAGCAAAATTGCATCTCACTAAAAAAAACACCTTCCCTTCTGAACTCTTCTGCTTCCCAGGTGCTAAGGCCCTTATAAATAAGGCTGTCAGGGCTCAGATGTGGAGTTCCCTGGAATGAGCACTGGAAGAGAGAACGAGGATCAGTGCATTTGCTTTCTCAGTCAGACAAGGACCTGGTTTGGTGAGCCTTCTTATAGGAAGAAAAAGAGAAAATATGGGGGGGGGCAGGGTCCATCCCTGTGAGGGTCGCCTTGCATTGCCATTACTGCCAGACCAGGACACACCTCAGTGGCTGTTCCAACCTTGCTCATACAGTCTTCTCTAGAAACTCTACTGGCTCAGCACATTCTCTGCATACTGCAGGACTATGTGAAACCCCACACCCCAGAGGACAAATGGTGACCAGAGGAAGGCTTCCATTTCATTTTAATGACCTGATTCTCATCCCTATGTCCACAAAACCTGTTCACCTGTCTATATCCATCTCCACCTTGGCCTGCGACCCTCACTGCTCCCAGGGAAGAGGAGTCAGACTGCACATCCACATGGAAACTTCATGCAAGGACAAGGGCTGTTTGTATGAAAACCCACAGGCCTTTTCTCAGTTTTCTTTATGAAGTTGTTGGGTTTTCAGAACTAGACATGCCTCCCTAAAGAACCATCCATCCTCTGGTACAGAGTGCAATACTGGACAGACACACTCTGCTGGACCCTGTAGCACTGACCAAGAGACACACAGTTTTGGGGCTGGGACTTGGCCATTCTCAATCTCTTAAGGCCAGCAGATATCTTGGTGTGATGGCATCTGTCACCAATACCAGTTCTAGGGATCAAAATGCTTAACTTAACTCAGCAGGCTTACATTTTTCTACAAGCTTTTCGAAATATGTTTCTTCTTTCTCATTTTCCAGAATTGACTGTATTAACAGCAGGAATCCAAGAGTCTTCCCTGATGTCCCATGTAGCCTTTCCCCTTTGCCCCCTGCGCCATCTCATATCTTGCTCCATCTCGACATTTGCCACTTGAATTCATCTTCTTCCACTGACATGGGCAACTGCTTACTCCCCAAATGCATACCACAGTTTTTGCTGAGGACTTTGGATGCATATTCATAACTATAATATTAAAGTTTCTCCTCTCTGTATTGCCAGGGTCTTCTTGGAGTTTGGGTTATTGGTGACTCTGAAGTCACATATGACTTGGAACGTTGTGATGTTCACTGACATAGAGGAGCATTTGAGCCACAGCTCAAACCCTCTTCTCCGGGAGCTGGCCTTACACCTCTGAAAAAGAGCTTTACATTTTGATCCCTGTGGCTTCCGCTTGGAACCAGGAAACTCTGCAAAAATAGTTGGCTGTTTCTCCTCTCAAGCCAAGACTTCTTTTTTTTTTTTTTTTTTTTTTAAAGACAAAAGAATGGAGACATATGAACCAGAAAAGCCATAAACAATACAGAAAATACAAAGTTATACAGAATATAGTAGGGAATTAGCACTGGATGTTGTATCACATAGTTATCTTCACATTAGTTAACACAGAAACATTAAAGGAAATACCAAATTATAAAGAAGATAGTAGGGAATTTGCACTGGATGCTATATAATATAAAGTTATCTTCACTTCTGTTAATACAAAAACAATTGAGGAAATACAGAATTATAGAGAACATAGGAGGGAATTAGCTCTGGATGCTGTCCTACATAATGTTATCTTCACCTTTATTACTCAGTTACACAGAAGATGGCCCATTTGATCATTCAATTTTTCTCCTCCCTCATCTCTGTTGCCCTACCACTCAATCAGTTGTCTTCCCTGTGATAATAACTGTACTCCTGGGTTTATCTATATCCTTGGACTCTCGCCTTGGGAAGAGATATAGCTGCCTCAAACTATACTATAACATACATGGGTGTATACAAACTGCCATGGTTGGAGGTGGGAAAGCACATGTGCTCACAGCGAACTGCCCGGCTCCACCCTGACGTGGTGCTATGGGTGGGGGCGGGTCCAGTCCATGAGGTGCCCTGAGTGGGGCCCTCAGTGGAGCAGCCGTGGGGCCCACTGCGGAGCAGCTACGGGGCCCACTGTGGATCATCCGCGGGGCCCACAGCAGGGCAGCCGCGGGGCCCTCAGCGGAGCAGCCACTGGGCACATGCCCCCATTGGGGCACCCTCTGTGACCCTTTTGGCTCTGTCCCGTTGCCTTGATGCCAGAGGCCCTTTCTTCTCCTCCCACTGCCTCCTGATCTCCAGCATTACCGTTCCCCACCCCTTGCAGCTTGGCAATGGGTCTCTGAAGCTGAAACTGCGAGTGCTGAAACGAGGGCATGGGCCAAGGGTGTGCTTGGAGTGGCGACCTCCTCCCTCTCCATCTCGTCTCCCTCCGACTGCGCCATGGCAGATCTCCGATCCCCTCCTCCAGAGGAGGTTTTGCTTAGTCTTTCCGAGGGTTTCAGTTCCCATTTCAGATCCTTCTCGAGTTCAGGATATCCACCTCTTTCCTTTCTGTCCTTCACATGTTGCTATATTCCTATGTCTGAGTGGCATTCCTCCAGGAGGTTCTCTCTCTG
>PVLD010032528.1:0-14555 GCA_004027595.1 Dinomys branickii
TTTTGCCCAGGGAACTATGCAAAAAAATTGTGGAGCACACTGGAGCTGATAGGTGAAGAGGCAGGCGCAGCGTCACGAAGACCTACTGTGACAACAGGAGAGCAAAGAGAGGTCAGCCGTGTCCTACAGGAAAGGTCAGGAAAACGAGACATACGTGCTATCAGTGCAGGCAGTACTTGTGTATGGAACATGCAGTTGTGATGTGTGAAGATGACCTTGAGTGTAACAATTGAAGCAAAGCTTATTTTTGTTGTAGTGTTCTATTGGTATTTTTTGTTTGCTTGTTTATTTTTTGTTTTCCTTTTTGGGTACCAGGAATTGAACTCAGGATCTTGTGCTTGACAGGCAGGCATTGCACTACTGAGCTATATCCCTGACCCTCTATTGGTATTTTCATTGTAGTTCATTAGGAATTTATTTCTGATGCTGTCTCTTTGGTTTTGTAAGGAAGTACACAGCTGATGTGAAAATGTTGATGCCTATTCTAAATACACAATACATATTAAGAATTTAATACTTTCTTTTATTGGTATTTATGTTTCTCTTAACTACACCCTGTATAATATAATAAGAACCTCCTGACAAAATAGCAAGAGCATTGAGATGTCAATTATGTCCTACAAAAGGGCCAGGAAACCAATACACATATGCTGTCATTGTAAGTGATGTGTGTGTGGAAAGTGCTATTGTCATGTGTGCAGACTGCCTTAGGTATAATAATTGAAGTTGAGATGTTTTTGTAAGGTAATATTGGTATTTTCATTGTAGTTCATATAAGAATTCATTTGTGTTATTCCTTTTTAGACCTTGTACACCAAAACCAGTCAAGGTTGAAAATTTTGATGCTTTTTTTATAAACAATAAATATTAAAAATTCAATACTTTATTTCTGTGATTTCTTTCCTGTCAAGCACTCATTGTTTAATGTAATCAAACTCATAAAATTAAAATTAATGATTCATTAATAGAAGCATTCTAGAGAATAAACACGGGCCTTCTGCATACTTTTCTGTCCCTAAAGCAGGTCACACCGGCCTCGAGACCACAGGGCCCCAGTCATGTAGCCCAGTCCCCAGCATAGTAAGTTATTGTTTTATACCCCCGGTCCACAATAGTTCCCCCTTTTGTTTTTGTAATTGCAAGAGTTGAAACAGTACGACTTGAGGTTGAAGAGCATCTAGGAGCTGTGTGGTTTGGCCCCCCCTGCAGCAGACTAAGAATAGAAACAAAAGACATAGATTTGTTCATATAGACAAACCAGTATAAAATCCAAAATGAGTCTTAAGGTACTTCCATGAATTGAGTTGATCAAAGGTATTAGTAAACTTGTTCCAATCTTGGATTTGGTCATCAAAGTTTTGGATTTGTTGAGATAGACAATACTTCCTTCTGTAAGGCTTCTAGATCCAAAGTTATGTTCCTGTGCATAGCAACACTATATTTAAAATGTTCCCAAGGATGAGTGGATTGGTTCTAAGGAGGAGGAGTTATATAATACTGAGTGATGTTAAAATGACACTGAAGGCCTTGCTGTAGCTGTAGGCTCTCTACTTGATCTCCCATTCACGTAACAGTACTTTCTAAGACATTAATCTGTGACTGCACTTTTGCATCAATAGAGTGTTATATAATCCAAGCTTTATCTGATGCTTTGATCTAGTTGTCCACAAAATAAGCAGTCTCCATAGAGTGAGGAAGAACCACAGAGGATATGGCAACATTTGAGATGAACAATACCAAAGAGACAATACCAGCAATAATTAAGTCCAACATTCCTTTCGTTCTGTGTATAAGATGGTTAATTAGAAATTGTGACAAATGAATTGTAGGAGTGCTGGCCCATGGTTCCATAAGATTCATGGGCATCCAGACCCTGGGTGTACACCCCACAACTAGTGAAGTGTTGTTTGCTAAGGTTCTACTTGATGCACAGAGGCTCAGTGTACATCCTCTACATGTAAAAGAGGTAACATTCCATTCAACAGTCCCACATAAGAAAACATAAGGATTGAATGCACATGTGGAAACCCATGTGGTTTTACCTCTTCAAATTTGGATACTAGAAGTATTTGCAGCAAATTTGCTTAAATGCCCTTTTCATTGTTGACCTACATAGTAGGGAAGAGCTAATTTCCAAAAGATTTTTTGAAGGGGTCCAGGCTTGCCATTAATGATGGCCTATGGCAATGGGGGGCTGAAGCCAGATCCATGCCATGCTAATTGCCCCTTAGTGTCAGAATTCAGAATGGGGATATTCCTTCCATGGTAATTGATATACCAACATCAGTGGGCCGTATGCTAGGCTGAAGTGTCTTCAGAGTCATCCTCAAAAAGGCTTGCACCAGTGCACCTGGTGGCAACAGACTCCACCATGGATTTGCAGACTCTCCATGGTTGCATGTTCTGGGATGGCATCCAGTGTGGTGTTCCACTGTCTGTTAATACACAAACATACCCACACACCCATGTTATTAACTGTACTGGCCCATTCCACTTTCCTGTTTGGATGTTTTTTCACAGGACTTTTGCCCTAGGCGTGCTTGTCAATTTGTCCTCTTGCCAATGAAGTTCTAATGGAGTGTATTTACTTTCTGCAAGCCAGTTTTAAAAATTTAAGGTAAAGATAGCAAGATCTAATTGTGCCTGTGAAAGTAACTGTACCCTCCCCCCCATATTTTTCTGTAATTATGTTTAAAAAAATTATTTATTTATTATTATTTTTGTTTTTTATGAAAGTGGTGCTGGAGATTGAACTCAGGGCCTTGTGCATGCAAGGCAAGAGCTCTGCCACTGAGTCACATCCTCAGGCCCTGTAATTGTGTTTTTAAGGAAAGGTATGCATGTTCCACTATGACGTGGCCCTGAGGGTTATATAGAATATCTGTAAGATGTCTAATATGCCAGAGTTGACGATCCTTTTTTTTTTTTTTTTGTGGTACTGGGGATCGAACTCAGGACCCTGTGCTTGCTAGGCAAGCGCTTATTCCACTGAGCTATATCCCCAGCAATATGCCAGAGTTAAAAAAAGGAGGACAAAGCTTTGCTGATATATGGCAGTCCATTGTTAGTGTTGATTGTGCAAGGGACTCCCATAGCAGCAAAAGCAGATACACAGTGTTGAATATGTCTTACCTTTGCTCCAGTGGCAGGTGGCGTGGATCATATGAGAATAAGCGCCTATAGAAACATGGACATATTGTTACTGCTCAAAAAGTGGGATATAATATCCATTTGACAAATTTCATTCTGTTGAAGGCCTTGGGGGTTGCATCCTTCAGTGGGAATGGGCAAGGGGTATGTTAACAAGTAGGACAGCACAAGACAACTTTTCTAGCTTGTGAGAAAATTGAAGTGCTTTTGTTAGGGCTCTACTATTTTGATGATAGTATGAATGGGATTGTTTGGCCAGATCAAAGAGAGTAATGTAAGCCACCAATGAATCAGCCCATTCATTACTGTAGGCTAACGGTCTCAGTAAATTTGAATGGGACCTAATATGTCAAATATAAAAGGGAGTGGAACAGTTTTGAATGCCCACTGTAATCTGAGGAATATATTAAGTAAAGGAGGGTCTAATGTTGCTTTTAATGTAGCACTTTCTAGCTGTTGGGTAAGAAAAACTGCATAGGATGAATCACTAATAATATCTATAGGGATCAGTTTATTAAGTTTTATGATATACAGAATGGTGGTAATTTCTGATCTTTGAGCTGGTAGCCCTGGTATCAAAATAACATGTTGAAAGTTTTTGCTCCGAACAACTTCCTTCCCCTTAGAGAAACCATGTGTAAAACAGGTTGGTGAATCAGAAATAGCTCTAACCAGGTAATCTGAGGAATTATATATGGCTGTTTTAGAAAAAATTGGAAGATGGTGTCATTAGGAAAGTGATTATCAATGTGTCCTATAAAATCATCAAGAAGCAGTTTGCCAATAAATAGCTTGCTCTAACAAAATTGGGATGACTCCAAGGGCAATATAATCTAAGCAGGGTCAATACCAGACAATTGATTACAATGAGTTCATCTGGCTACTTTTTTTGTCATTTGTTCAGTATATAACTGTAAGTTTTTATTTGATTAGGACAGTATAACCATTCAATGAGAAATAATTGAGAATTATAAAACTGCCCTAAAAGCCTGGTAGGGGGTTAGGGGGTATCTAAAACATATCACATAAGAGGTTGATGATCATTAACTTGATACACTTGTCAGACCTGTAGTGCTTGATTCCTGTTGTGCTTTGGGAGTTAATTGTCATGGTGAATTGAATGAAGGCCACCCTGTAGGGTATTCTAAAGGTGTTTCAGTTGGTATATAGCAATACCTAACTTAAGCCAAGTCCAGGTAATGTCCTCCAACAAGCTCTGAAAATCATTCAAGGTTAGGAAACAATCTTGTTTTATTGTTAGCTTTTGGAGTCTCACTACCCATTCTGTAAGTAGGGCCCCTAAATATAGACAAGGGCTGGAGGTCTGTACCATAACAGGAGCTATGCAGAGGCCATGCCTCTTAAGATTCTTTTGGACTGTAGCAAACAAAGCATGTAACTGTGCCTTTATGCTGTAGACAACCATATGTATTCCATATAATGGATAACATAAACCTGAGGATATTTCTGTTGGGTAGGTGGTAAAGGCGCGACTTACAAAATGCTGGCATAGTGTGGGACTGTTCATCATTCCCTGAGGCAAAACTGTCCACTGATACCTACCAATGGGTTCCTTAAAATTGATACTAGGTACAGAGAAAGTAAAATGTTGATGATTAAGGGGATGTAGAGGGATGCTAAAAAACAATCTTTTAGATCAATAATAATCAGTGGCAATTCTTGAGAGAGAACTGCAGGGGCCAGGGGACTAGGCTGCAAGGCTCCCATCAGTTGTAAGCAGGCATTTACCACCCTTAAATCCTGTAACAACCCCCACTTTCTGGATTTCTTTGGGATTACAAACATGGGAGTGTTCCAGGGCCAGTAGACAGTCTAAATGTCCTAACTGAATATTTTTTGTACCAACTGATGTAAATGTGCTAGCTTCTCTTTATTTGTGGGCCACTGATCCACCCAGACTGGAGTGTCTGTTTCCCATTAAAGTGGCAAAACCATTCTAGAGGGGAGAAGCATCACTGGCCCCTACCAGAAGGGGGGCTAATAGCCTATTCCTGCAAGTATAATTTAGGCGTCACTAATAGTGATTTGGGGTTGCCTTGTAAATTCTTTCCCAAGCCTGAGCCTAATTGATATCTCATCTTTTTCATAATTTATTCTTCAATAGTAATGGGCTCATTGGTTAACATGATTTCCTATTCCTTTAAAAGATCCTTTCCCCATAGGTTGGTCTGTATAGGGGTCACATAATGGTGAAAGACCCTGGCCTGATTTTCTGAGTCTGGATATGGTATGGGAAGCGCACTCTGTAACACTTGTTGAGGTGAACCAAGACCTACTAATGAGGTGGCTGCAGATTTGGTAGGCCAAAGGGGAGGCCGTTGCACAATAACCATGACAGTCACGTTGGCTCCAGTGTCCAGCAAACCCTGGAAATACTTTACTTTTATCTTTATCCTACATATGGGCTTTCTCTTGATCAATTCCTGGGTAAAATAAATATCTTTGGAAGTGGTATTCCTAAAGTCTCCCTCTTTTCTTTGTTTTTCGTGTTGGGTGAGGGAAGCCTTGCTAAGGAAAGAAGTATCAACTGAAAACCCAAATATCCATAGAATTGACTACCACTTGAAGCTCTCCTCCATAATCAGAATCAATTACCTTGGGTATAACAGTAATTCCATGTACATTTAATCTGCTTTTTCTCATAATCAATCCTATGGTACCCTCAGGTAATAGTCCTCATGTTCCACGTATATCTTTGCTGGCTTAACCCCCCAATAAGCATTACTCTTGGAGCAGCAGGGAGATCTAATCCTATGCTTCCTAGTATTCCAAGAGTGAGGGAAGTAATGTCCCACCAGGAACCCAAGATGGATTGTTGCTCATCGCCTGAACTGGAAAGAGCCCTGTTGTTTGAAGGTCCCCAGATTGGGCCCTATTCTGATTTCCCAAAAGGAGAGTGCCATCCTTATAATATTTAGAATGACAATCTTTTGCCCAGTGATTTCCTTTATTACACTGGGCAACAGTCAGGGGCTGGATTAGTATTTCCCCCCACAGGAGGTGGATTTGTAGCCCTGTTTTAGCTGGAATGGTACATTGTTTGTAGATATGTGCTGTTTTCCCACAATTAAAACATTAGACATTGGCATTTTTTGTTTCTTTTGTAAGACTTAACGTTGCTTGAACTAACACTGAAATCATAATTATAAGACTCAGTTCCCACATCTTGACAAGCTTTTGAATAATTTCCAAGATTTTTGTGGCCCTGACCATCCCAAGGGCCTGTTTGCAATCTTTATTTGCATTCTCTAAAGCCAAATGAAGCACAGTAATTTTGGCTGCTTGTGAAAGAGGGATCTATCTGTAGGCAATCTCCTGTAATCTAGCAAAGAACTGAGCATAAGTCTCTCATGACCACTGTAAGACATGCGAAAAGGACTACACTGGAGTACCATCCTCACGAATTGTAGCCCATCTCTGTTTCATCATCAAATTTACCTGGTTATATGCTTCATTAGGATAAGTTATTTGTTGTGTAAGATCTGCATAAACTCCCATTCCCAGCAGCATATCTGTTGTTATGTTCCTTCTAGAGCTCTTTAAGAGTTAAATCTGTATCTGAGACCTTCTGGAATCACTTCAGGAGCAGTTTCTTGCTGTATACAGCTATAACATGCTGGGCCATATGCTGCAATAGAGGAGTTATATTAGGTGGGAGGAACTCAACCAAGAGACGTAGGAATTCTTTGATCAATTCTTCTTCCAAATGTTATTCATGAGCAGGAGCATTGTCTATCATGAGGAGAAGCTTGAGTGGTAGAACCTTTGTCCTCTAGGTATTTCTTAACAGTAGGACATAAAGCCTCCCTGATGCACTCAAGAAAAAGTACTCTTGTTGCCTAGGCTTTTGTGTTTATCTTCACATGACCCCTAGCCTATTCTTTATGAATTTATGTTTTCAGAACACTCTAGGGATCTCAGAGTGATAAATTAAGAAAGGCTTTTATCTTTTTTTGTTGTTGTTTGAGACAGGGTCTCACTATTCAGTTCAGGATGGCCTCAAGCTCACGCAGTAGACCAGGCTGGCCTCAAACTCACAACCATCCTCTTGCCTCAGCCTTCTGAGTGCTGGGATTACAGATGTGTGCCAGCATGCCCGGTGAAAGGCTTTATCTTGAGGTCACCACTTGCATTGGCACATAGCAATAAGTTTAGCCTATCTTTCATAGGCTTGTGGCCTGGCATTTTCTTCTCTTGGGTAGTGTATGTTTTCCTGGACATCTTTCTCCAGAAAAGGCCAGTTTCATCACAGGTGAAAACTTGATGACAGCAAAAGCCATTTCTCTGTGTTGTAGTTTTGAACTGTTGTATGTAATTTTCATCAGCACTGGCTGCTTCACCGTGCCTAGTTACACTAGGAACCCCAGTTCTCACTTTAAAATTGTGAAACCGTGCCTTACTAGCATGAAATGTTTCACCATTATTACTTATTGATGGATTATCCTTTATGAGATCTGCATTTATAACGCTAGCTTTTCCACAAATCATAAATGCAGGTAGGCTATCACCTGCCCTCTGCCTGTTGTTTACCCACACTGATAATAGCCTTTTTGCCTCATCTAACACTGTTGATTATTACTGACTAATCTGAGTAACAACTTCAGCAATGCTAGCTTCCTTACACAAATCTTTCCTCTGTGAGATTCTCAAGATGGTGGATTTTGACCTGTTGTACAGATTAGTGAGATCAGTCAAATGAAGGCCACTCTCATATTTCTGCACAACTTCTGTTTGCTTTTTATTGTGATTGCTTTCTTTACCTTCTCCTCCTTCAATACTTCTTTTATTCCTAGCGTTTGGGGGGCCATTTTGATAGCAGCAGTCATAGCGATTATATGAAGCACTGACCAAAATCACATCCATAAACGTGCATATCTGGATTCAGACTGACATTTACCTTCACTTACACATGCTTTTCCACTTTCTTTTTGTTTATAACTGTGGAATTGGCTGGCATTCAGGTCATAACTCAAGACTTTGCTCATTAGTTAAACCTAAAATTCCCAGTGTAACCCAAGTTATTCACATGTGACTCTGGTCATAACTCAAGTGTCTACTGTATATAATTAAAATATTGCACTCCTGGGTATATGCCCCAAAATGAAATCATTGTACCAAAAAGATGCCTGCACACTTGTGTTTCTTATAGCGCTATTCAAAAAAGCTAAACTTTGGAACTAGCCTAGGTACCAATCAAAAAGATAAATGGATAAAAATGTGACACATATACACGATGGAAGATTATTCAGCTATGAAGAATAAATTCTTGCATTTGTAACAAAATGGATGGAACTAGAGGGTAGTGTGCTAAGTGGAATAAGTCCCAACAGCAAATGACAGGTGCCACATCTATTCTCTCATGCGTGGAAGCTAAAGGAAATCAACCTGGACATAGAACAATGATTAATAGGGTTGCTGAAGGGTGTGAGGGGGATAGATAAAGGAACATTAGTTTTGATGAGTACACACTATACATGTATGGAGATATCAGACTGAATTTCAGTGTGTGTAATTAACATGTATTAATACTAAAATAAGATATAAAAATAAAATATGTATAACCTGCTACCCACCAACTCCATTTCAATGGGCATTATAAAGGGAAACAAATATTTATGGTCATGAAACTACATGTATAAAAGTTTTCAAAACAGCATTATTCAAAATACCTAATTTCTGGAAATAATTCAAATGCCTGTCTACAGTGGAATGATCACACTATTGTATGGTTATTCAATGGAATACTACACAGCAATAAAAAGGGTTGAGCTACTGTCATGCTACACCATGGATAAATCTCAAAGAAACAATGTTCAGTGAAAATTGTAGACCTAAAACAGTACTATTATAATACTAATAATCTAAAGTTCAGAAACAGACTCAAAACTAATGTAATAGCGATCATCATATTCTTTGTTGTTAAAGGGGTATTGTGGAAGAGGAGCCATGACTTCTGGGTGCTGAAAATATTCTTTATGATAATTCAAATATTGGGTCATGCTTGGTTTCTTTCCCAAAGACCTTAAAATTGGAAGTGAGAGAAAGTTAAAGTAATCCACGTTACCATTAGGAAATAAAGTCTTATAAAAAGCGAGACTTTATTTGGGGGCACGACATCAGGTACTATGAGTGGGACACAGGGAAGGTAAAACAGGCGAAGAGAGAAAACCAATACAGAGGTGGGATCTGATCCCATAAAAGCTCTGGCGAGCCAGGCTGATTGTGGCTCCAGGTGGCCCACCCGAGAGATATGAGAGGGCATATGTCTGTGAGTCGTGTTCCGTGACACTGTAGGCAAGGGTCAGTCCACGGGGTGATAGTACCCCTACGCTTGCACTTTGAGCACTCACAAAGCCTAAGTAGCTTCTTACAGGTGTCCCAATCAACAAATCAGCTGAGTTGAAATTTTTTCATTAAAGGATAAAGGGAGAAAGGTGGGATAAAATGTGAGATAGAGTGGAAGAGGTGTGCGCTACTATCATATGGATAAACAGAAAAGTATATATGCAAAATCAAAAATCTATTCCCCTCGCCCTCAGAAACTGTTTAACTCTTTGCCGCCACTTAGTGGTGAAATATAGACATTATAAACTTCAGTGGATGTGTTTTGTTGTTTTATTTGGAGTTTGCTGGAGCCGTTAAAGGATACATAAAATTTACTCAGTGTCACTCTACTCTAAATTGAAATTCTGGTGCTTGCTGTAGAACATTCACCTGCAGTTACAGCTGCTAATCTGTCCGAATCCTTATTTTAATCCACTTTTTAAAAAGAAGAGCAAGCAAACTGTTTGGTTTTTAAGTAAACTGCGTGTACTGATGTGAGAGCTTTGTAGGTGAGCCTTGGCTGTCAGCTGAGCGTTTTGTCTGCCTCTGAGTCGCTTCTTCCACCTTATGTCTCACAGTTACAGTCAGACTTAAAGCCCTGGTTCCTCTAATTGGGTGTCAGACGTTCCTACTATATTTTTCTAATGAAAACATTTACTTTCACATCGAGGTAGCTAGCTGTGCACCTCAGTAGTTGTGCTGGGGAATACAGGAAGCAATCTTTGTGTTCACCCACTCAGGAGACAAATAGCAAGGTGTCTGCACGCGAGAAAGTAGCAACAGGTGAGCTTTTACCCACTTTACGTTCCATGTTACATTTTTGTGCATTTATAAGTTTTGTATTAAACGTTTTCTTTTGATTTTTCCTGTAGAGTTAGCCCAGTTAGGTAAAATGTCACACGACAATCGGCTCTCATAGCTTCAGGAGGAGGTGGGAAGTGATTGCTCCGCTCCGGATGACGACTTGGCTCATGTGACCCGGGAAGTTGTGTCCGTGGGACAGAGCAAGGTATGACAGACAGAAGTACAGAGTGAGGCCCTTCCGGTGAGGAAAGCAGCTGTGCTCCCCACTGTCCCGCCAGCGCCTGGCGCTCAGGTGAGGAAGAAAACAGGAATCTAAGTAGACATTTGGCCGTCAAAATGCTACCCATCGGCACCTAGATCTGAATGATCCCACACTGGAGGTAGGTGGGGAGATGTTACTCGGTTCTGGCTGGAGGCGAAGCCTATTGGGCTGAATGCCAACCCCATGATTCAATGCTGGAAACTGTTCATAATGGACGATGATTTACAAAACGTTGTGAAATACAAGTTAAACATCCTATACGTATCCGCACTAACACACAAAATACAGTATTCTGAGACCTCACTGTGTGACCCAAAAGCTGCACAGCAGGACTTTACCATTCCGGTCATCAGACTAAAGGGTTTACGGAGAAGCAACAGATGCGGCTTGAGATTTTAGAACAATAGTAACACTGAAGAGATTTGGTTTCCTTCAAAATTGCCTGTTTTGATGACAAAAAAAAACACACTCAGAAAAAATTAAACAATTTGGCTGTTATTTGTGCATTGTTTGAAAGCTTTATTTTGAACTGTTGAGCACTGTACACACTGTCTGCAGACATGACAACGGATGGACAACTCACAGCATTTCATGGCTCTTGTAGCTTTCGGCAATATATGACAAGTAACCCTTCTCTCTTAGTTCTCTCACTGCTGAGACAAAATACCCAACACCCAAAGTTAAATGGGGAAAGGTTTATTCAGCTCCAGTTTCTGGAGATTTCAGTCCACATTTGGCTGGCTTCAAGGCAGAGTGGCACACGGCAGAGAGGCGCTGCAGAGAACAGTTCATGGCAACCACAAGGTAGCAAAAGCAACAGGAAGACAAGTCTCTTTCTATCCCTTATGTTGCATCCAGGCTACCAGGATTAGAGTGGTGGCAAACCCATTAATGTACTATTGGAGATCATGCAACACTATTAATGAAGTGTTTTTTCACCAAAACCCTACCGTGGTTGAATATGATTTGACTGTGTACCTCAGGGTTGGATACTGGAAATTTGGTCTTCAGTGCAGCAGTGTTGAGAGGCACTCACCCTTAATCCCAGCATCACACATTCTAGTTCAGCCCCCTCTGAAAAAGCCCTACCTATGACCACATGAGGCTTTGGGAGGACATCTAGACACCAGCCAGAACACTTTCCAAATATGGTATAAAAATATATGCCATGGTAGATGTGAAGACATTTTACATCTTGAGTTTAGAAATTTATCCTGAAACTCAGCCACCAGGTCTTTCTCTGTGCAGTAATAAACCATATGATATTGTGAACAGATTTGTTGTACCTATTTCAAAAATAATTGAAATGTCACATGAGAACAAGTGTTTTACTAGTTAGTTACCCATTGATGTGACACTTGCTAAAAGAACACCAGTTGACCAGCACAGGAACTATTTGCGAGAACAAAGAGGAGATTCCTGAAAAAATGTTGCAAATTCACAATAGACAAATGTATAGTACAATCTTTGGCTTTTAGACAGACACAACATTGGCCTTATATATGGTGAAGAGAAACAAAGTAATATTGATGCTATCAATATTATACCATGATGATAAAAATTGGTAGTGAAGCTGGGCATGGTGGTGCACGCCTGTAATCCCAGGACTTGGTAGGCTGAGGCAGGAGAATCCTGTGAGTTTAAGGTCAGCTTGTACTATATAGTGAGTCTAAGGCCAGCCTGGACTACCTGGTGAGAACTTGTCTCAAAAAAAGGTTGATAGTGAATCCTCAACAAAAATGAATATATTATTGGGGCCGATTTCAGGGTCAAGAATGAGAAATGAGCAGAAATGAATTTTGACTATAGATGCCTTGTGTGGAGGCTCATGGGTCTTTTCCTACTAAATAATCCCAATTTGCCTACACTAGCTCTGTTATTGCTTAGTTGCCTGAGACACAAGCTATGGTTTCGTACATAGAAACACTGTCAGAAACAGCCAAAACAAAAGCTGGCCTTTTCAAATTTTCTTTTTATTTACTTATTTAGTTTTGGTGCTGGAAATCAAACTCAGGGCCTTGTGCTTGCCAGGTGGGTGCCGTGCCGCTGAGCTACATCCCTTTACATTTTCCTGTCAAGTGCACATTGTACAATATAACAGGAACCTCCTGGCCAAACAGAAAGATAAGAGAGGTGACAAGCGTGACCTATCAGCAAAGATAAGAAAGAAGAAAAACCAGAAAAGATAAGAAAGCAAGCCTCCAGGTGTGGTGGTGCTGCACGCCTGTAATCCCAGCACTTGAGAGGCTGAAGCAGGAGGATCACTGTGAGTTCAAGACCAGCCTGGGCAATGTAATGAGACCTTATCTCAAAAGACAAAAAACAAAAAAAATAAGAAAGCAACACACACAGGCTGTTAGTGTAAGCAACACTTGTGTACGGAGCACACTGCTGTCGTGTGTGAAGACCACCTTAGGTGTGATCCCTGACGTAAAGATTATTTCTGTGGTAGAGTTTTTGTGTGTGGTAGGGTTTTGTTTGTATTTTCATCAGAGTTTACATAGGAATTTATTTCTGTGGTTATGTTTTACATTTTGTAAGCAAGTAAACAGTTGTTGAAAATGTTATTTATTCTAAATACTCATTACTTATTAAATTTAATATTTTACTCTATTGATATTTTTTGTTAAGTACACATTGTATAATAAAACTCATAATATTCATAAAAATAAAAAAACTCATAAAATAATTCATCAATAGAAATACTACTAAAAAATAAACGTGGGCGTTGTATGCCCACTTGAATGCTTTGTTTTAGTTAATTTACCATGATGCCCTATTAAATTGGAGCTTTATGTGGCATTTATAATCTAAATAACCCTAATTCTTCCATACTTTGGGACATCAATCTTTCCAAAATTTAAATAACTATGGGAAAAGAGACCAAATGAATTCCATTAAACAAAGTTAATTCTATTATTTGAAAACTGCAATTAAATAATTTTTATCCTTCTCACTTTTATGTTGATTTAAAAGTATATTAATGACTATGGGCTGGGGATATTGCTCAGCAGCAAAAGCACTTGCCTGGCAAGCATAAGGTCCTGAGTTTGATTCCTGGTACCAAAAAAAAAGTATATTAATGACTATGATAAATTAGTTTTATATGAAAATTATACACAGCAAAAATGGTAAATGAAGTATTGAATTTTCTCTACAAAGGATCTGAATTTGTAAGTTTTCTTTTGTAGCTATTTTTTTCTGTGAAGTGAAATTTTTGCAGATTGAGGTTTACACACTGCAATTGCATTCTGTGTTGGTTTTTGCTGTTATTCATGTTATTTTAAATTTGTAGATAAAACCAGAGTGGTTTGTTAATTCACTCATGCGTTTCTAATTAGATGTTCTCTGACCAGCCTTTGTCTGAACTGGATTATAATATTGCTAGTTTGGTTCTTCCACAAACTTCAGTGAACTGAAGAGCATAGAGCAGTATTAAGTATTTTCTTTTATGTGAACTATTATGTCATCTTTAAATAAATGTACTGAGGCTAGTTGCATTTAGTCTTTATGGTTGTAATTTTTTCCCTCATTAATTCTAAATCAACAATGCTGGAACATTACTACAATGGTGACTAGAAGTGGTGATCATACACATTCTTTTTTTTCTTTTTTTTTTAAATTTTATTTTAAAGACAAAAGAATGGAGACATATGAACCAGAAAAGCTATAAACAATACAGAAAATACAAAGTTATACAGAATATAGTAGGGAATTAGAACTGGATGTTGTATTACATAGTTATCTTCACATTAGTTAACACAAAAACATTAAAGGAAATAGCAAATTATAGAGAAGATAGTAGGGAATTTGCACTGGATGCTGTATAATATAAAGTTATCTTCATTTCTGCTAATACAAAAACGACTGAGGAAATACAGAATTATAGAGAACATAGAAGGGAATTAGCTCTGGATGCTGTCCTACATAATGTTACCTTCATCTTTGTTACTCGGGTTACACAGATGATGGCCCTTTTGATCAGTTCGTTTTT
>PVLD010032529.1:0-14555 GCA_004027595.1 Dinomys branickii
TCTGCTGCAGAGGCTGCTCCAATGGTTACTTCTCTTTGGGAGAATGTCCCTTAAGCTGTCTGCTGAGATTTCCGCTTCTACTCCCTACCCCAAGACCTGGCCGGGGCGAATAAACAGCTCGCCACCCCAGGATTCTTGCAGATAGGCCACTCAGGTGTTCCTCCCTGGGTGGAGCTTCTTCCCCCCTCACAAAACCCGTTGGGGCGCCTAAGTAGGTCTTCCCACCCAGGAGATCCCGCCGTCCTTAAAGCTGCTTTGATGTCTCTCTGCTGGGCTGAGCTTCTTCCCGATTCAGGAAAAACCGGTTAGAGCGCGCACTTAACTCACCCTGTGATCGTGCAGACAGGAGTGCCGTTCAGATGTTTTTCCCTGGATGCAGATTTTCCCCGACTCAGAAATCCCGCCGGCCTGTCGCTGTTCCTCCAGTTCTCGCAGCGCTGGCTGCGGGGGTGGGGTTCTGAGCGGGATCCCGGGGTGCTGCCCGGTTTGGCGCAGTTTGTCCCAGTAGCGCATTCTCTTTCGGGTTCAGGAGCTGAAGCCTTTCTTTCCTCTGCACTCACTCTCTCGGCTGGTCATCTTCTTCCCGGAAGTCCTCATTTCTGTCTTCATATTGCCATATTTCATTGTTTGGGTGGTAATCCTCTGGGAGGTTCTCTCTCTGCTGCCTACCCTGTCGCCATCTTCCCAGAAGTCTGGCAATAATCTTTTGAGGGTAGGAAACAAGAGTGTAGAGAAATTGTAGATGGGCAACCATCTTACTCATGAAATAAGTACTGTGTTTTATGCCTTGCTTCCGCCTTTCTCCTGATTTCTTTCTGTGCTGTTATTGACTTTCTGTGGAGTTTTCTGCTTTCTTAAGTGTGTACCTGAATAGTGTGTTTCAGATGATGCTAATTTATCATAATAGTTAAATCTTAGAAGAGACCTTTATGTTCAGCAGATGAGTGAATAAAGAACATGTGGTATTTATACACAATGTCATACTACTCTGCCATAAAGAAGGATAAACTTGAGTTATTTGTGGGAAAATGGATGCACCTTGAGATCCTAAAGTTAAGTGAAATAAATCAGATACAGAAGTTTAAATATCATGTGTTTTCTCTTATGTCCAATACCAGCTTGTCTTGACGATCTGCTCTGATTTTATGAGGTTAAAATTTTGGCTGGGGTGAGTCTGGAAACAATCTGAACCCAAGGTTATGTGGGTCATTGGCAGAATCTGGATGTGGCTGTAAGACTCAGATATCCATGCTGAAGACACTGGTAACAGATAGGAAACATCTTAATAATCTCATTTAATGATATTGGACCATCTGGATAATACAAGGTAGTCTCCACATTGATCATTTGAATAGTAACCTTAATTGCACTTGCAAAATCTTCTTTTAGTAACACCTAGATTAGTGTTGGATTGAATGACCAGAGGACTCACAGGGACAACTGTAGAATTCTGTTGTCTATCATTGTCTCAATTAATGATGGAGAGGAGCAGTTGTGGTGCTGACTAGCAGCGATGCAATAGTGTTACCTGAAGAGCACAGGAAAATGATAAGTTCCTTGAAGTAGGTATCCTTTCTTCCTTTTTGTATTCTTAAAATCTTATAATTTGGCATCGATTGAGTACCTGACAGGTGTTGATAGCTTGAATATAATTTCACCTTTAAATTTATTCATTTTCTTTTTCTATGTAATATTAATACAGACTTTGAGGGAGTATATGGGGCACCTGCTTGGAAAGATTAATTATATATGACATTGTTTCCCATTATCTTATTTACTGCTTTTGATTTTCATCAGATCATAAAGTAGCTAGCTGCGTGTATGGAACGCTGCTGTGACAGCTCTGTTGTTACTGGAACACAAACCCTGCATTGCTTTGCCTTGTGCTTTTGTAGGGTTATGTGCTTTCAGCCAGCAGCCCCCTGCCTTTTTGGCACCAGTGCCCAATTTTGTTGACAGTTTTCTAAAGACTGGGAGGAAAGGAACGGTTTCAGGAGCATTACATTTATTGTTCACTTTATTTCTATTCTTACATTGTAATCTATTATTTATATTATTTCATTGTAGACTATTATTACACTATTACATTGCTATATAATAATGAAATACTTGTGTAACTCACCATAAGGCAAAATCAGTGGGACCACTGAGGGGTTTTAGTTATAATTGATCTCGTCTCGTGACCATCACACCTGCAGTGTATTTATGCCCAGTGTTCTCTACAATCTAATTTTAGTTGCTGTCATTGCAAAAATCCTGCTTCAGAAAGACAGGGTCTGGGCATTTTCAGGGCTTTGGGGTTATCTCAGGGTTCTGCCTTAACTTTAACCCAGAATACATGGAGAGCTGAACCTGTATCAAGTCTCATTTTGTTTGCAGTAGTTGATTCTTTTCTAGCATGGACAAAGTTGATTACCTGGATTATTGACAAATGGGTCATGGATCCACTTCTTTCCAGTTTAGGGGCTTTTGTGATTGGGGAGTAGTGCTCAAACTTTTGAAAGCTGAGTTAAATGATCATGTACCATGTGGGAGATAGACCAGTTGGGATCATATACTTGGCTCAGTTTTTTTCAAAATAACTGCTGATATTTGAAATATCCCCAAATCACAATGCCTGCTTACTGACACTTATTTCCAGATTGGTTTTGAATACAGCCACTTTGTCTGCCAACTTGAACACAGTTGTTTTCAGTGTAGACAGATTTGATTAAATGGTGGCCTTCAATAATTGTTTCTGTCTGCTTTTATGTTTTTTTTTCTTTTGAAAAACTTCAAAGGCTTAGTGCAGGGTGCTTTGTTTCCATGTGGCAGAGCAGTTTTGAAGGTTTCATGGCTTCTTTGAATAGTTGGTTGCCACATAATATATGAAGCAAGGTTGGAGAATGTGCATCATCTGTTGCAATGGATCATAATTTAAGACTCTTGATATTTTCTTTTCAATCAGCTTTCTTTTTGTTGGCAGTCTTTCTCTTCTGCTGTCTCATCATTGGGTCTTTGCCCCTTTTCAAAGAGTCTCCCTCATGATGTTTTTTACTCACTTTGGCTAAGGGTTAGATTGTGGGTTACTAAAACCGACTGAGGATAAGTATGCAGTGCAGAAAAAAGGTAAAGATCGAAGTGATAAATAAAACAATGTGCTGGCCATTCAGGGACTAAAATAAGTGTGGGATTGTGACTTAAACCCTGAGACCAGATGCACTTTTATTGCCACACACCAACAGGGCTTTGATTAATCTGTAAACAATTTTTTTATGGTCTTAGTGCAATCAAACCTCTCTGATTATGTGAGTGTGTATTTGCAGCACTCCTCTGTGCTAGCATCACCACCTCCGTTCTATTTCAGATCATCAGGTATTAGATTTTCATAAGGAGCCCACAAACTCGATCCCTTATATGAACAATTCACAGTGAGCTTTGTGCTTTTTGAGAATCTGATGTTACTATAGATCTGACAGGAAGCAGAGCTGAGATAACAGTACAAGTGACAGGTAGTTGCTGCACATTTGCTTGCTTGTCTGCTGCTCACCTCCTGCTGTGTGCCCCCATGCCTGGTCTGTGGACTCTTGCACTTAGTCTTTTTCTCTGTAACTCCTATTTGAAGATGGGTTGAAGTGTGTTCAGTGATACAGAAGCACACAAATGCTCCTGTTTCCCTTTTTAAGATGATGTCTTTAAATACTGAACTTACTGTCCACAGATGATGGTGAGGTGATAACAACCCAGTGTTCATTTTCCTGTATAGGGGTGTTTTCCTGATCAGCAAATGTAAGTGCTCCGTTAATGATTTTGTCATACTTGTTGGAGACCTGCCAGCAAAGTGTAAATCTAAGTGTAAATCTCATACATGCTAAGATCTTTGAAAAGACAGTCAGCCTTCTAATAATTACTTGTAGGGTATTTACATAGGGCTTACTCTGTAGCTGTGAACTCTATATGAATCAATGAATCAGTGGCAAGACTTCTGGAATTTATTTTTTCTAAATTCTTTGCATTACATTGGCTTGCTGGGCCTTCATGTCCCTGCGTTCCCATCCCATCCTGTGTTAGTCCAGGAGAAATGAGTGTTGAATATACTTTGTACAAAAGTGTTCATTTTGTTGCTTTTCCTTTGTAAACAGTCTCTTGGCATGTTTCTTGCTGTTTTCCAACATAGATCGATGTCCAAAAATATATGTCTATCTTTCTCTCTAAGAAAGAACATAAAATAACTCTGTTTGTACTGAGCATGTTAACCACTTTTTGCCAAAGTGCTTTGCTCCCCTTGCTATCTTTAAATTGCAGGATGTGGCCTGGCTGGGCATTCGAATGGTTAGTTCTTCCAAGAAAGCCTTTCCCTGTAAGTAGAGAATCAACGTGTCTGCACACCATTTACTTGACCTTTTTCTAAGCTTTGCAGACTCATCTGGCAGGACACCTTCTTCCATGGAATACTAGGTGTTTGTTCCTTTAACCATTTTTAAGGTAAATTGGAGCCTTAATAAAGTTCATTTCAGGAAAGCACATCTTCAAGTAGATTTTAGAAAGAACCAAATTCATGTGTTTCCTTATCTTAAGTATTTTTGAAGAATTATTCATATCATCAGAATAAGTCCAAAGTGTTATATCTGTTGAATTTGTTGAGGACATCATTCTTTTTACTGATGTGGTGTTAAAGTGATACTTCCATTCATGAATACTTTTGTTTGTGTTTGGCAAAGTTTTGCTTTCATTTGCAAACTCTGCATTTAGTGACAGACATGACTGTAGCCGTCTTACTGCACAACTACAAGCAAGGTCATCTCTTCTAAAATCGTGGAACAAGTTAAGCTCATGATCTGAGGTACCATTGTATTCAGTAATCCATCCCCTGTGTTAGTCTAGGAGAACTAACACTCTTTACTTTTTTTTAATTACTGACAAATTTCTAGTATGCATCATTTAATTTGGATCACCAGGCAGATTATTAATTTTTATCACTTTTTTATTTTATTAGGAGATACATAATAAAATTTACAATTTTCACCATTTTAGATGTACGTTCAGTGGCACTAAGTACATTTCTCATGATTGTGTAACCTTCATCCCTACCCAGCCAGAACCTTCTCTTTATCCCAAAGTTAGGGTCTGTGCCTGTTACACAGTAACTTCCCATTCTTCCTCCTCCCATGCCCTTTGCAACTGTCACCATACTTTCCACATTTAACAGCTTGACTTAGAACTTAAAACTTTAAAAATTTATTCAATTTTGTAGTTTTTACCTTAAAGCACTTAGGCTGGAGTGGAGAAGAGATAAAAGGGTTGAGAGGGACAGTTGATTTGTAGGTAATATGGAATTTTATGTGTGAGGAATTAAGTAGTCTTGTATACATTGCTTGTTTTTTTGTGTGGAGTATACACACATTAGGAATGTATTACTGTAACTTGTCTTTGAAATAGATATGCCATTGAAGCAAAAAATAAGCTTTTATGCTCTGAGTTACAGGTTTTACCATACTCATATCTTTCAAATACATATATATTTTCAAACTTGGCTTTTCCTTTGGTCTTCTTACTTCCCATCTTGGATATTTAGTCTATGCCTACTAAAATTTCCTTGTTTTCTTAGACAGCTAATGTCTTGTGTTTCACTTACTCACATGGTTACTTTGAAATTAGTTTGATTAAAGCCATTTCTTCATAAATTGGACCGTTTGAATTGTAGATACTTTGATAAGTAAAGTATTGGCCTAGGTTGACTTTTCTCCTTGAATGGGGCAAAAACATCATCTTTCTTGTATTAGGAAAGTGGTAGATAATACTGATGAGAGAATGTAGAACAAATTTCTCATTTTTTTTTTTTTTTTTTTTTTTTTGCCAAGGTGGAAAGCATGGTTTGAATTGAAAGCAGGTTAGGTTTTCTTGTTATACGTGGACATAAGCTTCTTCAAAAGTAGATTTCTAGCTGCATGTATTTATTCATTTAGTAAACATCTGAGTTGGGCATAAATAGAATTTCATCCTAATAATCAATATCCTATGGTCTTGCTAGACAGCCTCAAAATTTTGAATAGTTAAAGGTAAATAGAAAACATGGCTTCACAGGATCACTTTTACTCCTTTTCTTTTTGCATAGCAGATCAGGGAAGAAATGAAGCTTGAGATGAGCAATCTCTTACACTGTATTGGCTAGCTCTGCTTTGCAACTTGTTATCTTCAGAACCTTTTCATTTAATACTGTTTCTACTTTTGTTCTAGGTGAGAAGCCTAATGAGTATGTGAATAATTTCTTTTCTCACAATCTGATTAATTAAATTTTGTTGTTTTGACATGCAGTTGATAACCATAAATGCATTTGTATAACATTTCTGAGGCAGAGGTTGTCTTATTATTGTCGAAGTAATGGGTAATTAAGTGGTGTGTTAGCTTTCTATCAATATAACAAATGCCTGCAAGAAAACAACTTCTAGAGAAAATTTTCACTTACAGTTTTGGAAGTTGCAGCACATGACTGAGTGACTGCAGTGTTTTGGGTCTGTGGTGAAGGAGCACGACCTGGTGGGGAGTGCATGGTAGACCTCTTACCTCATGGCCACCGAGCAAGAGAGAAAGAAGAGATTTGTCTTCTACTTTTCCCCTCAAAGATATGCTAGCACCTGCAGATTGCCCACCAAATCTTGTTTCTTAAATGTCCTACTGCCTCCTACCAGTAATAATGCCTCTCTAGGGGCATTTATCTTAACACATGGGCCTTTGGCGGAACCTTCAGATCCAAACTATAGCAAGTGGATTTTATTTTGTGCCAGATAGGTTTCTTTTTATTAATTAACAAGTGCTAATGCAAAAAGAATAAAACTTAGATCTCTTGCCTTTGAGGAATAAATGAACTGATGAAGGCTTAGACCTCCATTGAGAAAGTGCCTGTATAGGGCTCTAGTGTGGTAAGGACAGCGCTGTGGGAGCAGCTGTGCCCCCAAGTTTGAGGCCTTGTAGAAATGAACCAGGATTGGCCCCTTGGAGAGCAGTTGAAATCTATTGTGTTTCTGCCAAAAAGTGGTAACTGATTTGCATTATATAATTGTATCCTTATTTTAAAACTTTGCCATTCTTCTAGAAAATTGTGGAGTATGACTTCATATATTTACTACCTGCTCTTTTCTTGGAGGATTGTGGGTTAATGTGCTTTCTCCATTTCTCTAATTAATTGTTAACACCTTGTTATGTTAATGGTGGCCTGCTGGGGACAGAAACTTTGTGTTAGAGGTAGGAGTTAAGTTATGGAAAATTAACCTTTTTGTAATGTTGTATTTCCCCAGTCAAAGAACATGCTGTATATTCTTATGTATTAAAGTTTTATTTTCTGTTTCTCTTAATAAAGTGAATTAGTTTTATAAGTAGTCTGTATCTGAGTTTTTGTTGTTTTTATAATTGAGGCCTTTTGTTCTGTACACTTTGGAAGTAGTTATTGCTGCCATGTAGGAAAGGTGTACCTGTTTGTATATTAACTTACTTTTAGAAGTCTTTCTGATACTTTTTCAGTGGGTTGACTTTGTTTTTTCTGGATTGATAGTAAACTTTTACAAGCAAATACATATATAATCACTAGGATTTTTCAAAACAGTTTTGAGTTATGGTGACATTGGTCGTTATTCATTTTGAAAGCACACAAGAGTTCAATTACACCATTTTGGCAAATACAAAAAAGCAGAGCTCAGCACTTGTAAGTAAGTACCTTGTGAAAGAGAAAAATGCATTTTAGGAAATGTACTACAATGTATGTGTGAATGATGTGTTACTGTATGGGCTGAAAATGCCGTGTATCTGTGTTTGGACATCTGTTCTTACTATTGAATCATTATTTTGACAATTGGTCCAGAAGTATTATACACACATTTTAGACCAAGTGAAGTCTGTTCACTCAACCCTGTTACAATTATTGAGACTGATGTATTTTTAGCTTTAAAAGTGTATGTAGTGGATTGATAACTGGTGGCCAACTTATAACCCCCAGCTGAACTGAGTAAACATGGTGCTGAGTAGGGGAAGTCCACCTGTGGATTGTTGCCAGCAGCATAAGAGGCACAACTGGAGAAGGAAAAGTTATGGCTGTTGGGAGTGGAGAAAGTCTATTGGAGCTGGTGGAAGCTGTAGATTGTTTTGGAGGAGCTCAACATACTGGCTTTCCTGATGAACTTGGCTGTTTTCATCCTCCGAGGAGCTTGGGACCTCGTTGGCACTGAGAATGGCTTTGGTTCACTTTGGGGGAGCTCTGGTCCTCACTTTGAGCATCGCTTCCTGGCTCCGGAGGGGAAGATGGTGCACTGCTGGTCTCCTAGAGAAGGTTGCTGTGTTGGCTTCTTTGATGGGAACTCAGCCATCTTGATCACCGGAGGAGCATGGGACCTCACTGTTGCTTAGAATGGCTATGGTACCCTTTGGGGAGCTCTGGTTCTTCTGAGTCACTTCTCAGCTCCTGTTCAGAACCGTCAGCTTGCTAACACAGATCCTTCATCCTGCTGGCACAGCCTTCCTAGATTCCACCACTGACCTTCACAGCAGATCGTGAAACAGGCCCGCGTGAGATATTGTTGTGGGCTCTGGGCCTCCAGTTGGACTCATGGGAGGCATTGTTATGAGCTCTAGGTATTCAGCTGGACTCATGTAGAACATTGTTGTGGGATCCAGGCCCTCAGCTGGATTCTTGATCTGTGTGGACAGATTTCCTGCATTCTTTTGTACATCATTTTTTTGGTGACTATTATAAATAATCATACAAAGTATGTGTTCTGTATTGTTTCAACTTGCACAAATAAGCCTAAAACCAACACAGTGTAAAAGCCTGTCCTTATTGTTCAGTTCCACTTCCAGGAAGAAATCACATTACGAGTTTAGGGGCATCCAGTCTTTTCTGTGTGTTTAGTTGCTCTAGCCACAACATGTGTTATTTATATATATGTAAGTTTATATACTTTGATAAAAGTAGAATAACTTAAAGCAGAAAGTATAGTAACTTTAAAAATAGCACTATATTGTGCATGGTTTTCTATGTGATTGATCTGAAATGTCTTGGCTTAAGTGTTCTGCGCTATATTATTATGTGTGGCTTCTTATATTTTGAGTATATGAGATAGGCAAGTGACAATATATTACAGTCAGTAATTTCATTCAAAATAAGATGTGTTGTTTAGATTTCCATACATATTAATTATTTATTAGAGGAACCGATTAGCTAAAAATAGTCTTAAAACTCTGTGTGGGATTGATGGTTCCCTAAGAGAATTTCACCAATTAAAAGAAACTTAAATACAACAGATATTTTATATGTAAAGTCAAACCATTAATCAAGTCTTGAATATATTCTTGCTGTAAAATGATTTAAAAATGTAATTATAGATTTTACAACCGGGACTTACATAAATTTGATATGTATTTTCACCATACTCCTTGTTATGGTTGATACATTGTGTCAACTTGGGGAATCTGGAGGTTTAACTGAGCGATTCAGCAGGAAGTGGGGGTGCTTCCTTTGTATACATCCTGAGCCTGTGGAAAAGAAAGGCATGAAGATTGTGTGAGAGTTACACACCCCCTGGGTGGGGTAGGCTGTTTACAATGTAAGGGAAAGAAAGAGGCTGCTTGCCTGCCATTCCTCCCTCTTGCTGGTTGTTTTGCTGTGCTCTGCTGCCCTGAACAGTTTGCCCTTTGCCATGTGCCACTCTGCCTCAGAACCAGCCAAGTATGGACTGAAACCTCCACAAACTGTAAGCTAAATAAACCTTTCCTTCCTTCATTTTGGGTGTTGGGTGTTTTGTCTCAGCAAGGAAAGAAAAGTAACCAAAACACTCCTTATCTTTCAAAAAAACTTAATGGCACTCAAGATGTGGGTACAATTATATAATCATTGTTATTTTGGTTATACTGCCTTACGTCCTTAATTTGTTGTTATCATTTTACCATGCATTGAAATCATTTGGGTTAAGTACCATGCCAGGCACTAGTAATGCCATGCAAGAGAACAAAAACAAAACAAACCAATACCAAAATCAAAAGAGAAAAACTGTTCTTATTATAGGTTTTAGAGGTTCCAGAATAGTATGGTAGTTAGGCAGATTTAAAATGCAATAAGATGCTGCATTTATTCAGGACTTAGTAAGCTTTTCAGAGCAGAAATTGATAGTTTCAAAATATAGGAGGAAGTTGTCAGAGAAATCCAATGGGGAGAGCAGGCCAGAGGGAGTTTTAGTTCTAGTTTTGAAAGGAGTAATTTTTTAAGAGCGGGGTGGCAGGGGAGCCTCTTGGTACTGAGCAACTGAAATTCAATGATACAGAAACCTTTCTGGTTCTAGAAACTGTGGCTGGTTGAGTGTGACTGTTTAGCACAAGCTAAGCACTCTTCTGATGCAGCGACATAAAGTAATAATAGAATACTATTTTTTGTTTGAAAAAAATAGCACAGAATAAAAAAATAGAGACCATGATAATTTATATATTAGAGTTCTCCCACAATACCTTTTTTAATGAAAATTTTGAGCATACTTAAATGGAAAATGGACATCAGTACGAAAATAAAATATTTAATAACATTTCTCCCCATGACTAGCTGTACTGGATTACCCGTTTATGCACACTGTATGTAGCCAGCTCTCTTACTATGTGCTCATGTTCTCACAAATAAGTAATTAGTTGGAACTACATCAGTACTGTAATGCATAAATAAATTTTAGTATTATCTCTCAAATACCTTTTTTTTGAGACAGGGTCTCCCTATGCAGTTCAGGCTGGCCTTAAACTCACTTTGTAGCCCAGGCTGGCTTCGAACTTGCAACGATCCTCCTGCCTCAGCCCATACAGGTGTGCACTACCACGCCCGGCTTGAAATACCTTTTAATATTTCTAAAAATGGAATATATCTTCTAATAAATGCTATGATCATTTTCTGTTACTACAACAAAATATCTGAGTAATCCAAAAGTAATAAATGTTTATTTTGGTTCCCAGGTTTGGTGATTTCAGTGCATATACCTTGGTCTATTGCTTTTGATCTTGTTGTGGGGTAGTACATGGTGGTGGGAATACATGGTGGAGGAACCCTGTTCCCCTTGTGGCTGCCAGAAAGCAAGAAAGCAGGGAGGGAGCAAGAGCAGGAGAAGCCAGCATACCACAGTCCTTTTGAGGGCACACCTCTAATAACATAAAATCTCCCATTGGGACCCTCAGCTTTCAGAAATGCTAAGCTGAGGGCCACATCTTTAATACGTGGGCCTTTGGGAGATGATCCAGACTTAAACTGGAACATTCTGCTTGCAGTTTCCTAAATATACTGCAGTGTTGATCTTAGAGCCAAGAGCAAAAAGTACTCAGTATAAGAACAGTCCTCTAATGCTGCTTCTACTATTAATCAGTTAATTCTTTTTCCTTCAGGGCTTATTAGAACACCATAGTTTTATAAAAATCTATTGTTAAATTGCTGGACTGGCCATAAGTATAAAATCCATTTCACCTCTTAATTTCACGAGTGACTCAGACGGAGAAATGAGTACCTGATGGCAAAGGGATTAGCTGTTGACAGGCTTTCTTCATTTGGAAGATAGCAGGTGTCTTGATTCTGTAAGAGTAGTTACACTCAACAGGACAGTGAAATCTCCTCTAAATTTGGAGCATATTTTCCAATCTGTTTATGTTGGAGTTTAAGATGTCAGATGAAGTATGTATTTAGATTGTATAGACTTGTTGAGCAAAAAGGTAAACATACAGCCCCTTGTGGGTAACAGAGGCTTTTCTTTCAGGAAAAATGAGGAAACATCTGGTGAAAGAGTGGGAGAGGCCCGTGGGCTGGCTTAATGTGTACGAATTGGGAGACAAATTTTCAAAAGACACGATTTATAATTTTTTCTCATTTAATAGTGGCCTATCTATATGTGTGAATTAAATTTGGTTTCTTACTTGCACAACAATTTGGAAAAAGGTAGCATTTGAAATTTGTCTAATTGAAATTTGGTAGTTAAGCTTTTAAGGAAAAAATTCCTTAATATAGGGTCAAGTTGTATATTGACAAAAACTATAGGGGTTTTTTTGGGGGGCGGGTTAAGTTGGGATTGAACCATGGCCTCATTCATTCTGAGCATGTGTTTTACCCCTAAGCTACATTCCCAGGCCTTAAGGGAAATTTGAAATAGACTTTGTTTTGGAAATGAAAGCAGTTTGCAGTACGTGAAGTACTTAAAGCTGTAGCACGCATGACGACAGATAACGTGAGATGGTGAGATGAGAATAAGACGTATCGGGTGGGACAGAGGTTGGAAGACAAACTGTTTCCTGAATGACTGGGCCCTAGAAAGCGTTCTGTGGACAATCTGGAGACACTATTAAATTCTTACTTATTACTTCCGGGAAGATGGTGACCGGGTAAGCAGCAGAGAGAGAACCTCCCAGAGGATTACCACCCAGACAATGGAATATAGCAATATGAAGACAGAAAGGAGAGAGGTGTGTACCCTGAACCCAAGAAGGATCTGCAATGGGAACTGAAGCCGTAGGAAAGACCAAGCAAAACCTCTCCTGGAGGAAAGGATCGGAGGGCCGCCGCGGCACAGTCAGAGGGAGAAGAGATGGAGAAAGAGGAAGCCACTGCTTCAAACACACTCTTGGCCCAAGCCCTCGTTCCAGCAATCGCAGCTTCAGCTTCGGAGATCCACGCTCATGGAAGCCTCCCGACTCGGCCAGGGGACAGCGGAGTTCCAGGACCTGGTCCAGGTCTGAAGAGGAGAGGGCGCAGCCAGGAAAAGAGGCAATGGTGGTTGGGAACTTTTGTCAAATCCAGTGTGAGGATGAGAGGTTGAACCAGCCACAGAAGCAGAGTCCCCACCCTGCAGCAACCTTCCTAATCAGCACCTGGAGGCAAGGTGGAGCCAGAGCAGCCAGTACACATCCCACCACACCCAGCTCTATGCCTGCCTCGAGGCTGTGGCCTCCTGCCTCTCCACTGTGTGGGGGGCTGCCAGTGGGGAGCGGTGGGGTGCATTGGCACCCACATCAGAGCCACAGCAACTCCCAGGGATCCAGCCAAGGAACAAACGGGAACTGGAGCACAACAGCAAGAGAGAGCTGCAGATGGAGGTGGATCACACGGCCCCACGCCCTTCTCACTCCATCATCAAGCAGGAAGCATGAACTGAGTTACTGGGCTTCAACTCCCACCCTGAACGCCCTCTGTGAGCACCTTGAGCCTCGGCAGCCTGCGCAATCACCACCTGTTCCTGACAGCAATGGGACGAGTCCACAGGCTTCAGGACTCACCCCAAACTACTAATACGACCAACAAGAGTGTCTCCATACTGCTTGCATATACGAACCTTGTATGAACCCATGGCGACCGGGTAGGCAGCAGAGAGAGAACCTCCCGAGGAATGCCACACAGACATAGGAATATAGCAACATGTGAAGGACAGAAAGGAAAGAGATGGATATCCTGAACTCGAGAAGGATCTGAAATGGGAACTGAAACCCTCGGAAAGACTAAGCAAAACCTCCTCTGGAGGAGGAGATCGGAGATCTGCCATGGTGCAGTTGGAGGGAGATGAGACGTAGAGGGAGGAGGTCCCCGCTCTAAGCACACCCTTGGCCCACACCCTTGTTTCGGCATTTGCAGCTTCAGCTTCTGAGACCCATTGCCCAGCTGCAAGGGGTAGGGAACGGTAATGCTGGAGATCAGAAGGAGGTGGGAGGAGAAGAAAGGGCCTTTGGCATCAAGGCAACGGGACAGAGCCAAAAGGGTCACAGAGGGCGTCCTGATGGGGGCGCGTGCCCCGTGGCTGCTCTGCTGTGGACCCCGCGGCTGCTCTGCTGTGGGCCCCACAGATGATCCGCAGTGGGCTGCGCCGCTGTGGGCCCCGTGGCTGCTCCACTGTGGGCCCCGCAGCTGCACCGCAGTGGGCCCCGTGGCTGCGCCGCTGTGGGCCCTGTGGATGATCCACAGTGGGCCCCGCCCGCGGCTGCGCCACTATGGGCCCCGTGGATGATCCGCAGTGGGCCCTGCGGCTGCACCACTGTGGGCCCTGCAGATGGCCCTGCGGCTGTGCCCCTGCGGGCCCCGCGGCTGCGCTGCTGCTGCTCCACTGTGGGCCCGGTGGCTGCTCTGCTGAGGGCCCCGGTCAGGGCACCTCATGGACTGGACCTGCCCCCACCCAATGCACGACGACAGGGTGGAGCCGGGCGGTCCGCTGTGAGCATATGTGGTTTCCCACCTCTAACCATGGCAGTTTGTATAAACCCATGTATGTTATAGTATAATCTGAGGCAGCTACATCTCTTCCCAAGGCGAGAATCCAAGGATTTAGATAAACGCAGGAGTACAGTTATTATCACAGGGAAGATGACTGATTGAGTGGTAGGGCAACGGAGATGAGGGAGGAGAAAAATTGAATGATCAAACGGGCCATCATCTGTGTAACTGAGTAACAAAGGTGAAGGTAACATTATGTAGGACAGCATCCAGAGCTAATTCCCTTTATGTTCTCCGTAATTCTGTATTTCCTCAATTGTTTTTGTATTAACAGAAGTGAAGATAACTTTATATTATACAGCATCCAGTGCAAATT
>PVLD010032530.1:0-14556 GCA_004027595.1 Dinomys branickii
TGCTACACCTGTGTATTCATTGTGGTTTTTGTCTTTATAAGGCCTGCATACAATGGGCTCGGGGCTCTCACTTCTCAGCCTTGAAACAGAGGAGTGATTGGGGGGCCGTTGGGCTCAACTATTAAAAGTGCTTCTAAATTCTAATTTGGCTGTTTGGGAGTTTATTGTTCTCAGACCCATGTCATCTTCAAAATAATAAAAAAACAACTTTAGCTGTGCTTATGAGTTCGGAACCAAGCCTTAAGTATCCACCCCAGAGTGTAAACTTCCACTACATACACACTTCAAAATATTTTTGATGAAATACATAGTTGTAAAGGAGATTATAATTCCCCTTAGGAAGAGTTAAAGTTGAAGACAGTGTTCCTCGCAAACCTCGACATCAAGTCACAGATATAATAAACATTACATCAGAAAAGGATGGTAGAGGGTTATATTCCTCTAAAAGGGCACAGGGAGAAAAGTTATCTAAGCTCATCTGGTCCTACCTTCATAGACTAGCATGGTTTACAGATGAGAAAACAGAGTTTCAGCTAAGAGGCTCAGAAAGGTTTCCCTACTTACATGAGACCAGGCAGGTCCAATCATTTTGCCACTGTCATCCCATCAATGACTGTCCAAATTCCCAAGATAAGAACTTTCTGGTTTATCCTCAAACTCCTTCTTCCCTTTCTTTACATCCAAGAAGCCCCAGTCCCTCCACATTTAATCTCAATCACCTATCTCCAAGGGGGCTGGGGATATAGCTCAGTGGAATAAGCGCTTGCCTAGCAAGCACAGGGTCCTGAGTTCGATCCCCAGTACCGCCAAAAAAAAAAAATAAATAAATAAAGGTATGGTTCAATCACCTATCTCCAGGTAGGTAGGTAATCACCCACTCTCCCTTTCTGAGCTCCAGCGCCATAGTGAAATATATGCGGAAGTACACCAGGGCCATCCAGAACGCCGTGTGCTCTGGAACGCGGTGTGCTCAGTAACACAAGTGGCACATTCAGTCATGCACAGCCGTGTAACAGTGACAACTACTACAAAAAAAAAAGAAAGAAAGCCAGGCTGCTGACACGGTTTCCTCCCGGTTAGAGTACCGACAGGCACTTCAGGAGAAATTCTTTGGGCGTGACTTGGTCCTTAGGCATCATCACCGTCTGTACCGATCCAGCTCTTCCAGGGGTCAGGAAAGGGAGAGCTGTTACCCAGATCAAGGTCCAGGTGAGGATCAAGCCGGTGTGCCTGAGTGTTGCTGAGAAGGGGTCTAGGTTAATGTATGAGATCTTCCTTCTTCTCTAGTGTTTTCTCCCTCCTTTGCTCAAAGACCCAGCTTCCAACTGCCTCCGACTGTACCCTGGCTACCAAAATTGTCTCCTTGGCATGCAGAGATCCTTAACAGTGAAAGATTCTTTCTTTGATCAAAATACTCATTCCCTAAGTGAATTCAAGTTTAATCTTAGGAACGGTATGTTATTTAAAACACACAATTATGTTTTAAAATAGCCAAAGCCACCAATAGCCTAAACAAAGCCCTCATTGGAATAGGAAAAAAAAAAAAAGGCATTTACGAGGCTTTGCTCCCATCTGTGAGAAAATTGTCTTAATATACCAATTTGTTAAGGCAACATGCTTTTCTGCCATCTGTCAGAAAAGCGTCATAATGAACATACAAATCTGTGTGTGTGCAGGATGCACCGTGCCTGCCCCCACGCAGCAGTCCTGCTAAAAGAAGCTTCCTCTCTGGTCCTCTATCACTCCCAGGAAATGGAAAAAGAATAAACCCGGGAATCAGAGGACTCTACAGTTAACTCTGTGACTTGGGACCCATTTCACAACCTTTGAAGCACTTTTCTTTGTTTTTTAATTTTTTTTTTCTGCTCTGCTGAGAATACTAAGCGAGGGCCTCATGCATGCTGGGCAAGAACTTTATCACTCAGTTACATCCTCTGGCCCATCTATCCTCATCTTTGAAATTGACCTAATAATGTCTACCTTGCCAGGAAGCCGAGGATTCAATGAGACAGCATCAAACCTGTTATACTCTGGGCACAAAATAAAGATTAGCTGAATCTAAATGTTAACGAATCTCTAATTTCGGACGGGGGGGCACAGGTCCGTATTTTCAGTTGTCATTGTTTTTTATGTAGTACAGATACTTGCTAACAGTTTCAAAATAACAGTAACATAGAAAAATTATTCCTGAGATTGCTGTTGAGATCTGTGCAGCAATATACTTCTTTTTTCTAGTAGGAAAAGAACATATTTACAAAAAGAAAAATGCAAAAAATAAAAAGAGGAAAGAATCGTTAAAGAGTCAGCAAGACGATAAGGGGAAGCAATCAAATGTGAAAGCAAAAAATAAAAATGACATATTTTCCTATGTAGAATACAATTAGTTCAAGTTGCAGTAAAATTAAATGAATATGCAAGAAAACCTAAACAAGCATTCTTCTTTAATCAGCATACTGAAAATCACAGTGTAAAGGTCATTTTTTGTCCGCAATCAGACAAAGGAATTTCATTCAAAATGAGTAAGACAATTCAGCCTTTTCATAAAATCAGTAGAATGTCTCAAAGCTGTGTAGTGGGGAATTTAACTTGTTTACACAGTTTATTTCATTAAAATATGTTATGTAGTGAGCTAACATAATGGTATTTTAATGTAGTTCAATATAAAAAGAAAATAAATTTCTTATATAAATCATCTAGATTCATTAAAAAAAGAGCTTGATTACACGACAATTATATACTAAATCCAGAGACTAAATATACATTTATCCAAATATATGAAAAAAATCCAAATCTATTTTGGAGGAAGAAAAGATTACTCTCATTTACTTTTGTTTGTTTGTTTTTTGTTTTGCTTTGCTTTGAGACAAGGTCTTGCTATGTAGTTCAGGCTGGCCTCAAACTTGTGACAATCCTCCTTCCTCATCCTCCCAAATTCTGGGATTATAGCCATATACCACCATGCATAGCAATGGTTTCATGATTATCCTTGTATTTAAGCATTTGTTTCTTAAAAAAAAAAGAATTTGTTTCTCTTCCCAAACCTAGGGCCTCATCCTTGCTAGGTGGGTGCTGTACCACTGAGCAACATCCCCAGCCCTATTTTATGTGCTGATGGCAGAACCCAAGGCCTTGTGCATGTGAGGTAAGTCTTCTACCACTAAGCTACATCTCCAGGCCAAGACATTTTAAATAAAAATTAAAGACCTCAAAGTCTTACCTTCACCATCACAATATATTTCTATTACTGAAAAGAGAGAAAGACCACAGTCTATTGTAACAAAGAGAGGGACAGAGACAGAGACGTGGCGTTGGGGACAACCATATTCTATTACAGGTCTCTTCTAGTATCACTGGGAGAAACTTCTGTATCTATGGTATTATCCTGAACCGACCTAGAGATTCTTGTAATGCCTTGAGCCCAGGGGTTTTATGCATTGGAATCACAAAGAGGATAGACGCACTTGAAATCTCTGCAACCGGAGCTACAGGGTGTCAACTGTGGCCCCACCCCTGGCCTGTGCTCCTGCTCCTTCCCATCTCTGCACCAAGCTTTCCTTGTCTAGAAAAGGAGACAGTAGCAAGAGCTGGACCTCAGGAGGTTGCGCTGAGTGTCAGATGAGTTCATGGCCGCTCAGTGCGCTCAGTGGAACACTTCACGGCTGCTGTAGTCAGGGTTTACAAGGGAGACAATACAATACAGGACACTTAATTTATAAGATTATTTTATAATAGTCAAAAGAGCCATATACAAAGAGAGTGCAGGAAATCTGTCCACACGCTAAAGACCAAAAAACTGCAGCTGAGGGCCTGGATCCCAGAGTAATGTCCTGCATGAGTCCAGATGAAGACCTAGAGCCCATCACAATGCTCCCCTACAAATCCAACTGGAGGCCAAGAGCGAAGAGCAATGTCTCATGCAGGCCTGTTTCATGGATCTGTGCTGGGAAGGCCCAAAGGTCAGTGGCCGAAGCTAGAAAGTCTATGCTAGCGGGATGAAGGATCTGTGCCAGCGGGATGAAGGATCTGTGCCAGCAGGCTGAGGGATCTGCACTGGAGCCAGGAAGTAATGCTCAAAGTAAGAACCAGAGCTCCCCCAAAAGGTACCAGAGCCATCCTCAGTGACAATGAGATCCCGAGCTCCTTTGATGATGAGAACAGCCAAGTTCATATCGGGAAAGCCAAGGTGACAAGCTTCTCCAGGAGAACCAACAGCTCTCAATAGCACAAAAGCTCCCAACAGCCTCTTCTTCCTCTCCAGTTCTGCCTCTTAGGCTGCCAGCAGCCATCCCCAGGTGGGCCTCCCACACCCAGCACCACGCTGGTTCAGTTCAGCTGGGTGCTACAAGCTGACCACAAGTCCTCAATCCACTAGAGCGGTGCAGGAAAACAATGAATGTTGGTGGCCGTTGTCTTTGCTGACCTTGTTGCTGCTGTTCTTCACAGCAGCCAGAGTGATTATTTAAAGACATCACCATCTTGTTCATCCCTTCAGTCCACAAGTGTTCGTGGATCACTTGGTTCCTTTTTAAAAAATGCCCACTAATTATTTGATACTCCTCCCCCTTCATGAAGTGGAACTTAATTCTCCTTCCTTTGTATGTGGGCTGGACTTTGCAATTTGTTTTTTTTTCGTGGGGGGAGGAAGGGGGAGTGTTGTGTTTTCTGTAGTAATGGGAATTGAACCCAAGGCCTTTGCACTGAGCTACATCCCTAGCCCTTTTTATTTTTTATTTTGAAACATTCAAAAAAATTTCATGTTTTTAAATTGCCCAGGTTGGATTGGGACTTGAGATTCTCCTGCCTCAGCCTCCCTACTACTTGTTTTTAATAAATAAAATGAAGTTGATACGCTGGTGTGCAACTTAAGATAGATCTTCATATCTTTCTCTCTCTTTCTCCCTGATTATTTATCCAAGCACTCTGTTGCAGACAGCCCTGTGGAAAAAAACACAAGGCAAGGGATTGAAGCTGATGGCCAGTAGCTGTATCAGAGGGCTCAGAAAAAGAGGCTGCAGGCTCACTCAGGCCTTCAGATGAGTGCAGTGCTGGCCCACACCAAGCCTACCCTTCTTGAAGACCTTGAGCCAGAACAACTCAGCTCAGCCTCCCTGAATCCCTGATCCTAGAGACTACAAGATAGTAAGTGCATGTTGTTTTGAGTCACTAAGCTTTGGGGATAATGTGTTCCACAGCCACAGACAATGGCTACAACCCTCTGACGTGCCAGGCGATGTGCCAGGTGCTGAAACACAATAACAGAGCAGCTCCTGTCCGCACTTTCCCATGGCACTTTTCACCCGGTGGGGCTGGCAGAATATGCACAAGTAAGGAAACAAAGCCAGGTAACAATAAATGATCTAGACAAAGCAAGCTGGGTGTGGTGGTGCATACCTGTAATCCCAGCACCTTAGGAGGCTGAGGCAGGAGGATCACAAGTTTGAACCCTGCCTGGGTAACTCAGTGAGACCCAGTCTCAAAACAAAACAAAAAAAAAAAAATTAAAAGCACTGTAGACGCAGCTCAGTGTGAAGGCCCTGAGTTAAACGGAAAAAAAAAAAAGAAAGGAAAAGCAGGGGTGCCTGGGGTTTCAAGAAGAGGCATACTTGGGAGGTGGAGGGGGTTATTTTTTTTCTTTCTTTCTTTCTTTTTTTTTTTTTTTTTGTCTTTTTTGAGACAAAGTCTTGCTATGCAGTTCAGGCTGGCCTTGAGCTCACTTTGTAGCCCTGGTTGGTCTTGAATTCCCAAGGATCCTCCTGTCTCAGCCTCCCAAGTGCTGGGATTACAAGCATGCGCCACCTGTCTGGCAAGCACGAGGTCCTGAGTTTGATTTCCAGTAAGAGAAAAGAGAAGAGCCGAGCAGAGCAGAGCAGAGCAGAGCAGAGCAGAGAAGAGAAGAGAAGAAAGAAAAACGAAGAAAATAAAAGGAAAGAAAAAATAAGCAAGTCAGAAAAGAGCTGGACACGTTATTCCTGAAACAGCCCGAAGGCCAGTTTGCCCAGAGAGGAGGGAACACCCTATGGCTTCCTCTGAACCACACAACACTCACCACTGCACTGAGAACAACACCCAGGTCCCTTCCTGTGGGCTCCAGACCTGCGTGACCCCACCCCCTGCTATGCTATCCCACCCCATAACCACATAATGATACACTGCCTTCAGCTAGAATTTACCAGCCCCCTTAAACACCTTGTGTTGTTTTGTTTTATCTTGTGCTGAGAATTGAGCTCAGGACCTTGTACTTGCCAAGCAGGCACTGTACCACTGAGCTATATCCCTGGCCCCTCAAAACGTCTTATTTGCGTACATTCACGATAGAGGTCACGTGGACTGCCGTAAAACCTCGGATGGAAAGTATGAAGGGAGCCCCTCCCACTAAGGCGCTGGCAAGCGTATCCCAAGCTGACACACTGTACTGTAGCAGTGGTTTTTGAGTGGAGGACCAGTTTCATGAAAGACAATTTTTCCACAGGTCAGGGAGGAAGTGGTTTTGGGATGATTCAAGCACATTACATTTATTGTGCACTTTATTTCTTTGTTTTTGTTTTGTTTTTGTTTTGAGATAGGGTCTTGCTATGCAGCTCAGGCTGCACTTAAACTCACTTTATAGCCCAGGGGCTGGTCTCAAACTCACAACAATCCTCTTGCCTCAGCATCCTGAGTGCTGGGATTACAGGCGTGTGCCACCACACCCGGCTTAGTACTTTATTTCTATTACAATTACATTGGAATATGTAGTGAAATAATTAAGCGACTCACCCATAAAGAAGAAGCAGTGGGGGCCCTGTGTTTGTTTTTGGTTTTTTGTAGTGTTTTGTTTAGGTTTTTGAGACAGGGTCACTATGTACTTCAAGCTGGCCTGGAACTCACTATGGAGCCCAGGCTGTCCTCAAACTCACCAATCCTCCTGCCTCAGCTTCTTGAGTGCTGGGATTACAAGTGTGTACCATCACACCCAATCCTGAGTTTGTTTTCCTGCAACTAGACAATTCTGTCAAGATGGACGGGTAACAGTGACACCCTGAGTCTGTTTTTTTTTTGGTACCAGGAGTTGAACTCACGACCTCACACTTGCCAGGAAAGCACTTGGGCCACTGAGCTATATATCCCCAGCCCCGAGTGTGTTTTTTATGTCCCGTCTACTCCACGATCCCATTTTGGTTGCTGCCACTGCACAAAACCCTGTTGCACAAAGATAGGATGTTGGGAGTGAAAGCAGGCTTTTTAGTGCCTTAGTGGCAACTCAGAATATTCCACCGTGACTTGAATCCAGAAGGTATGAAGACTGGAAGTTGACTAAAACATATTTTGAAGTCCACCACTGCCTCGGTTACTTTTCTTTCATTGTTGGGACAAAATACTCAACAACCCAAAATGAAGGAAGGAAAGGTTTATTTAGCTCACAGTCTGTGGAGGTTTCAGTCCATACTCGGCTGACTCCACGGCAGGGTGGCCCATGGCACAGGGCAATAGTTCATGGCGGCAGAAGACAGCAAAAGCAGCAAGAGGACAAGGGGAGGAGCAGCAGCAGGCAGCCTCTTTCCCTCCTTTACACTGCATGCAAACTGCCCACCACAGGGTGGGGGTAGCACTCACACCCAGAACCAAAGCATGGGACCATGGATCAATCAAAAATCTAGAAGCGGGCCCCATGACTGCATGAGGATTTGGGGGGACATGCAGACACAAACCATAACACCCATTGCTTGCAGTCTCAAGCAGTTGATCTCCTCGCATGAACAGAGTTCATTCACCCGGCTTACCCACAAATACATGCAGAAAACTTATGTAAAGTCCTCAGCATGGTACCTGTTGTTGATTGTGGATATTGTCATTTGTCAACTGCTTAAGATCAGCAATTTGTCGCATGTACAAACCTGTCATAAATGTCCCATGGCATAGTACAGTAGAGTCTCAAGGGTATTTATTTTGTAATATGGGGGATTGTACTACCATGTACCACAGTGTGTAGTATAATGCCATAAAGCCATACTATTGTAACAAAGTATAACTCTATTCTTTCATTTATTTGGTTGTAGTTTTGAAACAACCTCATCATGTATGACTACCTTACATTCTGCTGTCTCATAAAGAATTTTCTTGTTTTGTTTTTTCTTGTGTGTTTATTTGTTTTTTGGTTTTTTGTTTGTTTGTTTGTTTGTTTTTGAGACAAGGTCTTAGGCTTAGCCTTAGGCTAGCCTTCAATTCACAATCCTTTTGCCCCAGCCTCCAGCATGCTGGGATTACAGCTGCATACATCACACAAACTTTAGCCCAGCCAAGGCAATTTAACTCTGCTCTGTCTCAAAACAAAACATAAAAAAGATTAGGGTTGGGCATGATAGCTCAGGGTTGTTATCTCAGCACTCAGAAAGCTGAGGCAGGAGGATTGCTGTGAGTTCAAGGCCAGCCTGGGCTACATAGTGAGTTCAAGGCCAGCTGGGACTATACAACAAGACCTTGTCTCAGGAACAAAACAAAACAAAACAAAAACAGGGTTGGGGATGTAGTTCAATGTGAAGGCCTTTGGTTCAATGCCCTGTACTGCAAAAAATAAAAATAAAATATAAAACATAAGTTGATTTGAAAACTGATGGGAAGCTGGGCATGGTGGCACATGCCTGTAATCCCAAGACTCAGGGGGCTGAGGCAGGAGGATTATTGCTAGTTCCAGGCCAGCCTGGGCTACAACGTGAGTTCAAGGCCAGCCTAAATTGCATAGGAAGGTCCTGGGCTCAGTCCCTAGCACTGAAGATAAAAGCTACCAGGCCATATTTCCTCCAACATTTTAAATAGAATTAAATTGGACACCTGACATGCCAGCGATGCACATAACTGCATTAGAGTGATGGCCACTTGACCACTGGGAGGAAGCTTTTCTGCACCGAGCCAAGACAACCTGCTCACAAAGAGTGCCTGGCAAGCAGTGATTCTAAGATGTCCTGGATTGTAAAGCACAAAGGGAATCTTGATTTCAAAAATCTGGAAATGCGGAAAAGAAATGTGTATCTTAAAAGGTTTAGAATGGTGATTGTGGTGAAACCATGTCCAAATGCACTGCACGATTAAAAGGAGTAAGAGCAGTCTCTTTACGTAGAATGATATCCAAAACATTCCACTTAAAACATCAGTTATAGATGATCTAGGTCTTCTTTCTTTCTTGGTTTCTTTCTTTCTTCTCTCTCTCTCTCTCTCTCTCTCTCTCTCTCTCTCTCTCTCTCTCTCTCTCTCTCTCTCTCTTCCTTTCCTTTCTTCACTATGCAGTTCAGGCTGGCCTTGAACTCACTATGTAGCCAGTCTGGCCTAAAACTCACAGTGATCCTCCTGCCTCAACCTCCCAAGTGCTGGGATGATAGGTGTGCGCCGCCACACCCAGCACATATGATCTATTTCCATACAATACAAAATAACAGGCATAGTAATGTTTACATATGCTCCAATATCAACATCTATACAATGTGTAACTATGTATATACATGCACACCTATCTAACGATTAACAGTAATTCATGCTGGAAACTGGAATGATAGTACTTTTATTTCCTGCTTTTTTGAATTTATAAAATTAAACATAGTTCCCTCAGCTGGGTGTCATGGTGCACACCTGTAGTCCCAGCTACTCCGGGGGCTAAGGCAGGAGAACCACGATTCTGAGCACGGCCTGGATAACCTAGCAAGATCTGTCTCAAAATAAGATATAAAAAGGGATGAGAATATAGCTCAGAGGTAGAGTGCTTGCCTGGCATGTGCAAAGCCATGGATTTGATCTCTATCTCTGAAAAAAAGGTTTTACTAACATAATCAGGAAAACATAAATAATTAGGGGGAAAGGCCTTATGGTACATTTTGAATAAAGTTTAAAAATCGTCCATGATAAAATTTCACCATTTAAAACATCTTTTATGCTCGGTGTAGTGGCTTTCTCTTGTAATCTCAGCTTTCCTGAGGCTGAGGCAAGAGGATTGGGAGTTCAACACCAGCCTGGACTATATAATAAGAACCTATCTTTAAAAAAAGATTTTTTTAAACAACAAAGTTAATTATACTAAGAACAGTTTGAGGTATCTTTTTTTTGAGACAGGGTCTCACTATGCAATTCAGGCTGGCCTTTAGTTCCCTATGTGGCCCAGGCTGGCCTCAAACTCGAAGTAATCCAGCCTCAGCCACTCAAGTGCTGGGATTACAGGCATGTGTCACCACCTCTGGCTCAGTTTGAGGTATCTTGCCATGAAGTTTCCTAATTAAAAACAACAACAAAAAAGATAATTAGCCACTTATCACAGATATTATAAGAGAAATTACTGCATAGAATGGAATTTTGAGCTAGTTCTCTACTCCAAAAAAAGTGTGACTCATCTTAAAACACCATATTGGGAAATACCATAATGCTATAAAATGCTATACTAATTAATGAAACCTAGATCTGGGATTTAAAGAAAAGAAAAATACTCTCCCTTTTCCATTTAAGTTAATCATTCATCAAAAGAAAGGGTTTGTGCTTCACAGAATCAGGTATGTTCACATTAGTTCAGTCCCTCTCTGTTGGTTACAGATGTTGGAAGAAGGAACTGACTTTCGTAGGGATTCCCTGCTAAAATCCACATCACATTATTTACACATGCAGGCACCCACGTGCACGCACACACATACAGCCTGCTCGTTGCCATTGTTTTTAATTTTTGTCATCTCTGTATTTTAATATTTGAGAATATATATTTTTTATTTTTAATAGTTACATATATTTATGGGGTGACATTTCCATACACATACACAATGCATGTTGCATAGCAACCGCTTGCACGCACACACTCACAGCCTCCCCACTGCCTTCAGATGCTGGTACCCATGGAGAGCTGATATACTTTCAAATGCTGTGGGCACCAATCTAAGAAAATTAGGAAATGTCGCTTTTCCTGCATTTGCAAAACAAATGCAACATTTTAAAAACATAGCCCAGCACTGTTTCATCTTCTGAAAGGAGGAAACAGAAGACTGACTTAAGGAAATCCTGGACTAGATATTTATAAATTGTAAAGACATCACAGTTGTTATGTGTCTTTGTAAAGCAAACCTTTTCTAGAGAAGAATTATGACTAATTAAGTGCAAGTGCATGAGCATAGGCAGGAAATCTGATAAAAATCCAATGAATTAGGACACAGTCCAGGGACCCTCTAGGGGGTTATGTTCCCTACAAGTAGATAAATATCTTTCTAAAGGTTAATGTTCTTTAGAGAGTTCTCTAAAGCAGGCATAACAGGACAGTGGCAACAGGACAATTTTGCTATTTCTTTTTTGTCAAAATAAAAAAAATTTTTTTGAAAAGTGAAGGAAATAATTTGTAAACACTGAATGTGGAAAGGTTTCTTTTTTTTTTTAATAGAGAATCACAGGATCAAAACTAAACTCATGCTGGGTATGGTGGTGCACACCTATAATCCCAGCACTCAGGCAACTGAGGCAGGAGAATCGCTATTAGTCCAAGGCCAGACTGGGCTACAAAGTGAGTTCAAGGCTAGCCTGAACTGCACAGTGAAATTTTGCTCAAAAAGAGACAATTTTGTCTCAAAAAGACCTCGTCCCCTCCCAAAAAAACTCCCTCCAGTATTGTTTCATTTGCTACAGCAATTGTTTACTTGCAGTGGATCACAATTGCTATGATACTAACAAAAGTATCTGTGGTTCAGTGGGGTTTAACTTCCTATGAAATCTTACAGAATAGTTCTATTTGCTTCTGAAATATTCCATTACCTTACAGTTCTTCAACCATCCCTGGGAATTAGGTTACAAAGGTCTAAGTTTGCCTGTGTTTCATTTTATTTCTACATGTTCAAGTTCTTAATGTAACATGCTGTGAAGGCTGACATTCAGGAGAAATACTAATCAGTGAAAAGAAAATATCAAGCAGAAGAGAAATATGCTCATGTAGTACACAAATACTACAAGGATTATCTTATTTCACAGGTCCACCATGATAAAAATCTTAGTATTTATCACTTATTAATATCAAATGCTATTTATTAAGGTAAGTTTAATACAAAAGAAAAATGGAAGAACTTCATCTGCTAATCTCTGCCTAACATCCCCTCTTGCCATGATACTGTGTACATCCATATAGGAAATTGAAAGTTCAGTATAGAAAGATGTCAGCTCCCTTTTAACATGAACTTTTGAAATCTAGGGACTTTTATATGGAAGGATGACTTCCTTTATAAACATACAGCTCCTAAAAATCATTAAGAAGATTACCTTGATCCAAAACTAGGCCAAAGTACTTACCCTACAAATATATGCATACATATGTAAAATACACAGTGAAAGTTTACATCTAATTGCAGTAAAAGACACATTGCCATTAGTCCCTCTCAGAATACTCCCCTCACTTTGAACACACTTATCCCATCCTTATCATCTCTTTCTGTAGCAGCTCTGGAAGTCTGCTCTCATGAATGTCTTTAGTTGCACTTTTTGGCTCCCTCCATATCCTGAACTGATTCAAAACATTTACCTTTCATGGTCATTTCGACTTTAGGGAAGAGGCAGAAATCGCTCTGTGCCAGATCCTGTGAGTAAAGTGGATGAGGACACGCTGTAATGTTTGCACAAAGCTCCCTTTCTGTTGGATGGCGCTCAACCACATTATTGACTGACCTTTGATCACACCTCATAAAGATATGAAAAAGGACTTCTAGAACTGCTTCAGAAAGTGGCAAGGATGATGGGATAATTGTGTTCAAAGTGAGGGGGAGCATTTTGAGGAGGATTGAAACTAATTTGTCTTTAATAGCCATAAATTTTTAAAAATTTAAATATTCACTATATATTTTAATCACCCCTTGTATATAAATATATTCTTTGTGCTTTTATCTATAATAACAAAAACTTGGAAACAACTTAAATGCCTATCAATAGAAACCCAGTTAAATAAGTTATGGCATAATCATACAATGAAATACTGTAGAGACATTGAAATAAAAATGAAGCAGCTTTCTCAGTACTAAGATGGAATGATTACCAAGCTATACACTAAAGAAAGCAAAGAGTGAACAATGTGGACCCTATACTCCCATTAGTAAGGAAAGGGAAAGTTTATGGTTATATGCATGTGTATCTGCCAATACATACGACAGTTCTTAAAGAATACCTAAGAAACTAGTAACTAGATTGATCTCAAAGAAGTTGAAAAAAAAGAACAATGGCTATTAGAGTCTGGAAAGTGTAAGGTGAAGGACGGGATGGAAGAAGGGAAACCAACAGGTACGGGGGGCCTTTGGATAGGCGGAATTTCTTCTGAGATTCTACAGCACAGTGTACATAGGACAGTACTACGGTTGCACAATCAATTCAACATTTCCAAATAGCCAGGAATGGATTTTGAATATTTGCAGCACAAAGAAATGGGAAGTGTCAGTTACCTTGGTCTGATCATTACCTACTGCGCACATGCACTGAGACATCACACTGTACCCTATAAATATGTACCTTGCAAGTTACACAACTTATACAGCCAGACTTAAATATTTGTTCCTTGTTTGGCACTTAATTTTACAAGGCTACTACCTGTAAGCTCTTGCAGTTTTAAAAGGTCATTTCTCAAACATTCCAAGTTAGCATTACTCTCCTGTCCTCTTCTTGGTTAAAAAAAAAAAAAAAAACACCTACAACGCTATACTATTTTTCATCATAAAACTGATAAAGTGAGGACATTCAGTAAGCAAAGCTTCATCTCATCTGAGACGACAGATCAACTTGTAAAAATAAGTGCTCACTGTAAATTAAGAACTGTTCTCTATTGTTTTCTTAAAGTGTTGAAGAAATTTGCCAAGATGGTCCTTTTCTCTGTCAGTTTTGACTTCAACTGACAATCAAATATTAAGATTTGAGCTGGGCATGATGAGGATTGCCATGAGTTCAAGGCCAGCCTGGGCCACATAGTGACTTCAAAGCCAGCCTGTACTACACAGGGAGCCCTGTTCCACAAATACAAAAAAAATTAATTAAGATTCAACTGAGAGAGACTTCCGGGAAGATGGTGACCGGGTAGGCAGCAGAGAGAGAACCTCCCAGAGGATTACCACCCAAACAATGAAATATAACAATATGAAGACAGAAATAAGGACTTCCGGGAAGAAGACGACCAGCCGAGAGAGCGAGTGTGGAGGGAAGAATGGCTTCAGCTCCTGAACCCGACAGAGAACGTGCTACTGGGACAAACTGCACCAAACCAGGCAGCGCTCCGGGATCCCGCTCAGAACCCCACCCCGCAGCCAGCGCTGCGCGAACTGGAGCAACAGCGACCGGCCGGCGGGATTTCTGAGTCGGGGAAAATCATCCAGGGAAAAACATCTGAACGGCACTCCTGGCTGCATGATCACAGGGTGAGTTAAGTGCGCGCTCTAACCGGTTTTTCCTGAATCGGGAAGAAGCTCAGCCCAGCGAGAGACATCAAAGCAGCTTCAAGGACTGCGGGATCTCCCGGGTGGGAAGACCTACTTAGGCGCCCCAACGGGTTTTGTGAGGGGGGAAGGAGCTCCACCCAGGGAGGAAAACCTGAGTGGCCTA
>PVLD010032531.1:0-14553 GCA_004027595.1 Dinomys branickii
TGAGTTTAGGTCCTTTTGAGGCCCTTAGAATGTTGCTGTGTGCTTTTGCCGTTTCTGCTTTGTCAGGCAACCCGAAGTCTGTCTCAATAGGGTTTAGCCACCTAGAGGGCATTACCTTCAAGGGATTTTGGTACTGATTTTTTTCTTCTGCCCTCCACTGCCACCCCTCTAACCAAGATCTGTGCTAATTCTAGCCCCAAATCTAATTTAGGCAACTGAATAGAAGCAAAACCATTCGTGTTGATAGACCAGTGAGTAATGCCTCATACTACATTTTCTTTTCTCCCCCTACCCCCCGGCCAAACATAATTTTATTAACTTTTTTCTTATAAGCATTCAGTTTCTTCCTTTAAAAAATCTGGGATTTAAATACTTCCCATCCCATCATGAGTCTGCGTACCTTATTTACCAATTTCAAATAACACATATTACAGAGTTTCTGATATTCACATCCCTCTTTTAATATAAAAATGATGAAACAAACTTTGGTCAATAGCTACTACAATTTGTGTAATCCTGGCACAGTTTAAAATAGAACACCCATGATGCATTTCATATTTCTGAGCCCCACCTTTCCTGCTAAGTACTTCTTTTTCCAGTGGTATTGGGGACTGAACCCAGGAATTGTGTGTACAAGACAAGTGCTCTAGCACTAAGCTACAACAGCACCCCTTTTTATTTTTTATTTAAGACAGTGTCTGACTAAGGCACTCAGACTGGACTCAAATTTGCAGTCCTCCTGCCTCAGCCTCCCCAGTACCTGTAATTACAATCGTGTCCCACCCCATCCATCTTCTAGCTATAAACTGACTATCTCATAAGAGTAGGATCTTTGTCTTTGTGCACTGCCTTAAATCCCTGCACAACATGAATGCTGCCATTCACATCACTTGGCAGCAGCCCTATGCCTCTGCTTTTGTCTTCAGAAATGAATCCTATTCAGAATTGCAGTATTCTCTCCCAGTGTCATGCCGCGTGCGCTGTAATTCCAGGACGCTAAGGCAGGGGAATCACAGTAAGTTCAAGGCCAGCCTTTCCAGTGCAGCTACATAGTAAATTCATAGTGAGGCTACGTAGTGAGTTCAAGGCCAATCTAAACTACATAGCGAGATTTTCTTAGGAATCAAAACAAAACAAAATAATAATGTAAGTATTCTCATATTTAGTGTATTTTCTCTCAAACTAGATTTCATGACACTGCTTCTAGTGGTAATTTTAAGTAACAAAAGTGTATTTCCCAAAATATTGGTGTCCTCTTCACCCTGGTTATGCATGTACAAAAACAAGAAGTATAATTTAGTGGCTATAAAAATCTGTTTTCCTAAAAGCAATCATTTCTGTACGCCAATTTAAGGAAAAAGCTTCTTAAACAGAAAGGCACTAATTTATTTTAAAATGTGCACCATTAAATATTGCAGAAGCAAAATAAAAATTAAATGTTTGCAAAACTAAGGGAAAAAGAATAATCCACCTGTAAGAATTTAGTAATATATGAAAGAAAAATTACATATGAGAGTCTTTGCTTTTGTCACTAACAGTATCAGTTTCAGTGACAAATTATAGGAAGTTGTCACTCATAACAAATTGACCTGACAATAAGTACTTGAAAATCACTAACAAATAAGGCCTGCAAAATCAATTTAAATTTTTTTTGTGTGTGCATGTGTGCATGTATGTTTGTATGTGTGTATGCATGTGTGTGTGTGTGCATGTGCATGTGCATGGGTGCAGGTATGTGTATATATGTGTGTGCCTGCATGTATATGTGTATGTATGTGTGTGTATGCATGTACGTGCGTAGCTGTGTGTATGTGTGTAAATGTGTGTCTGTGTATATAAGCATGTGTATGTGTGTATGTGCTTATAAATGTGTATGTATGTCTTGGTTACTTTTCTCTTGTTGCTGAGACAAAATACCCAGCTCCCAAAATGAAGGAAGGAAAGGTTTATTTAGTTTACAGTTTATGGAGGTTTCAGTCCATACTTGGCTGGTTCAGAGGCAGAGTGGCACATGGCAGAGGGCAAATGTTCATGGCAGCAGAACACAGCAAAAACAACCAGAGCAAAAGGGAGGAATGGCAGCAAGCAGCCTCTTTCCTGCCCTTACATTGTAAACAGCCTACCCCCACCCAGTGAGACTGTAGCACTCACATACTCTCCATGCCTTCCTCTTCCTCAGGCTCAGGATGTATACAAAGTAAGCACCCTGGTTTCCTGCTGAGTCACTCAGCCAAACCTCTAGACTTCCCAAGTTGACACAATGTATCGACCATAACAATGTATATATTTGTATTTATGTGTGTGTGTATGGGTGCATGTTTGTATGAATGTGTATTTGTGCATGTATGTGAGGATGTGCCTGTGTATAGGTGTGTATCAGTGTGTATGTAAGGGTATGTGTATATATGTCTGTGTATTTGCATATATGTTTGTATCCAAGTATGTGTATGTGTTTTTAAGTGTGAGCATGTATGTATGTGTGCATGCATGTGTATATATGTGTGTATGTGTGTTTATTTCTGTATATATGTGTGTATGTGTGTACATATGTGTATGTGTGTATGTGTATGTGTATCTGTGCATGAATATGTGTATGTGTGCTTATATGTATGCATGCATGTATGTACATGGGCATGCATTTGTGTGTATGTATGGGTTTACATATTAATGTATGTATGTATGTATCTATATGTGTGGCTGGGTGTATGTATATATGTATGTGTGCATGTGTTTATGCATGTGTGTAAACATCTGCATGTATGTACGTGTGTATGTATATGTGTTTCTGTGTGTGCATGTGTGTGAATGTGTTTATATATTTGCATGCATGTGTATGTGTGTGTGTATGTATGACATGTGTATATGTATTTTTGTATGTGTGTGTTTACATATATGCATTTACATATTTATGTGCATATGTACATGTGTCTGTGCATATTTATGTGTGCATGTGTGTGTGCTCATTTGTATGTTTGTGTGTGTATGTGTGTTTTCATTAGTGTATATTTATTGTATGTGTGCCTATATGTATGTATGTGCATATGTGGGTATGTGTGTGCATATTTATATGTGTACATATTTGGGTGTATATATATGTATGAGTGTCTATGTGTGCAAGTTTATGTACATGCAAGTATATGTATGTATGTGTATATATGCTTGTATCTCTGTGTATGTGTCTGTGTGTATATATGTGTGAATGTATATGTAGGTGTGCATGAATGTATGCATGTGTATGTGTATATATGTGTATATGTATATGTATATGTATTTAACTATATTTGTGTAAGTATATGTGTATGCAAGTGTATATTTATATGGTTACATGTGTGTGCAGGTGTGTATGTGTGCATGTGTATGTATATGTGTACATATTAGTATATATGAGTATGTATGTGTTTGTGGATGTGCATTTATGCATTATGTGTATGTGTGTATATATGTGAGCATGTGTGTGTATATGTATGTGTACCTACATATGTGTGAAACATACGTATTTCTATGTGTATATATGTATCATGTGGGTATGTGTAAACGTGAATGTGTACATGTGTATGTATGTACTGAAGTGTGATTATGAGTTGCATGTGAATGTATGTACATAAGTGCATATATGTTTGTGACGTTTTCATGTGTGACTCATATGTATGCATGTGTATACATATATGTGTTTATGCCTGTGTATGTTTGCATGTGTTTGTTTATGTATATGTTTGTGTTACTTTGTGTAATTTCATGTGTGTATGTATATGTATGTGTATGTGTCTGAATTGTGTATTTTTGTGTATGTGTGTATGAATGTGTATATGTATGTATGCATGTGTATATATATGTGTGTATGTGTGTGCAGGTGTGTGTTTAACATGTGGGCATATGTATATGCATGTGAATGTGTATGTGTATATGTATGTAAGTTTGAGTATTTGTCTATGTGTGTATGTTCATTTATATCTGTGAAGTGTGTGTTTGTGTGTGTGCATATGTATATTTGTATGTTTTTGTGTATCTGTGTGTATGTGAGTGTGAATGTGTATTTCTGTGTGTGTGTCTAAGTGCATGTAAGCATGTGTATGTGTATGTGTATCTGTGTTTTGTGTATGTGTGGATATGTATGTAACTGCAAGTATCTATGTGTGTAAGTGTGTATGTGTGTATGTATGTGTGTATATATGTGTCTGGGTATGTATGTGTGAATGTGTATGCATGTGCATTGGTGTATGCATGTTTGCATGTGTACATGTCTTATGTGTGGGTGTATGCATATGTGTATGTGTGAAGTATTTGTGTATCTGTGTATTTGTGCCTGTGTGTGTTTGTACGTTTGTAGTGTTTATGTGTGTATAAGGATGTGTGTGAGTGTATGCATGTGCCCGTGTATATATGTTTGTGTGTTTATTTGTATTTGTGTGTATGTGTATGTGTTTATGTTTCTGCATGCATCTAGGTATGTGTGTATATATGTGTATGTGGGTGTATATATGTGTGTATATTTATGTATGTGCATGCACATGCAAACCTGAACATGCTGTGCTTTCATACTACATTTTCTGCCCTTTCACATGTTCTAGTCTTTGACTGTGAGGTCAGGAATAGCTGTGGGATCAATATTGTATCCACAAGAGCATGTACTTAGTTGGTATTGAACAAAGCAGTAATGTTTCACAAATAACATTGTTTCCAAAATATTGTGAAGCATATTTAGTCATATAATAATTGGAGTGCAGTAAAATAGAACATCATTGAAGGTTTAGAAATTTGAAGAGTAAAATTTTGCAAATGAATGTTCTCTGTCAGACTGATAGAAAGATATTCCTGCAACTTTGGTGTTAACCATGAGGCCCACAACAAACTGACACAACACACATGTAATTGTCAATTATATATTACAGACTTAGGGCAAGATAAGTGGTAGATGCTCTGGTTTAGTAAATAGAAATTCAGGTACTTTTAGAGAGAAGGATCTAGCAGCTGCTGAAACCTCTCATGATATTCTAATTATAGTCTTAATGTATATTTGAATTTTAACTAACAAGACATGTTTAACAATTTTATTAAAAATATTAAACTCCTTCCTTTCTTGCTTTTCTTCTTCAGCTTTTGCCTTGTGTGCATATGTGTTCATCTTGGCCAATCAAAGTAATTTGTGTATTTTGTGGGGTGTTATTTGAAGTCAAATCAAATAGGATCTACTCAGTCTTTGTTTTTCTTATGTGAGACAGGAATCTCAGAGACAGGTTTACTTTGAAGTGCTCATCCATACCGTTTTGAGAAAGAAAATTTAGGGACTTTTCAATTTCAAACACACTCTTCCAAGATAGTTTATTTTCATATGTAAGGAATTCACCATAACTTGTTGGATTCAGTACAATTAGAAATTAATTCAGAAATTCTGAAACTTGAAAAGATTATCAAAAGATTTGATTTAAATATTTTTAAACACAAAAATACTTCAAAATGATTTACAAATACTGTTAAGCCTTTGTTTCTGAACACTGTACTTTTATGAAAAGTGATCCTCTCTTTGTTACTAAATGGATAGGGACTTTAAAATGCTTTCTGATACTAAAATTCCTCAGGTAAAAATAAGTCATAAGTAAGTTTACACTAAAATGAAAAATTAATAAGAAAAAGTTTCATGTAGATGCCTAAGTGATCAACATCATAATGTGGTGAATCCAAATAAATAACTAGTCGATTGCATTTGGCACCCGTGAATCATACTTGACTTAATGGAAATAAGAGGACACAATGTTTTAGTAGAAGTTTGAGAGGGTGGCCGGGCAGAGAGATAAGTGCGTAGATTAGAGCTCTCCCAGGTACACAGATTAGGCGGCCTTGGTAATTGTCCTTCTTTAGTTATCGTGCACACGACATTGCTGAGTGCCGGAACTATCCCCCTAAGTGACTGGGAATTTGATTTGCACAACTTACTTACATCAAACTTCTGATTTGAGGGAATGGCTCACAATTTCTGTGATTGTGTTTATGAGCCGTCTTCCCAGGGAATGGGACATACAGTTTCTGAGGCATGCAGTATGCTTTTTACAGGCTTATTGAAGTTCAATGACATTAAATTATACATCCTTAGATTTTACAGTTTGAGAAATTGTATATATACATATATATGTGCATGTGCATATAGATATACACACATACATACATATATACATATATGTGTGTCCATATATGGAACTTTTGACACAATTGAGATAATGAATTTATTTGTTTCTCCAAAAACTTACCTTGTGTTAATGTTTAATCCTCTTGCACTTGTGATTCTTCACACTTCAAGCAACTCTTTGCCTAGGCAACCAGGGATCTGTTTTCATTAGTGAACACATATTTTATAACATTGTATGTAGATTACATGATAAGATGTGTGCTCCTACATGTCTGTTTTGTTTTGGACAAGGTGAGTGAGATCGCAGTCATTGAGTCTTTGTAGTGATCCCCTTGTGATCGGGCTTCTGTTCATGAAGTCTTGCCTACATCTGCACTCTACTTACTGTCTCTTCCAGCAGGCTTAGTGTTGCTGTTTTAATATTTAGATCTTTGACCAATTTCGATTTTTGTTTAGCATAGTAGGAGACATGGTTCTAGCTTTAGTCTTTCGTATGTATTTGTGCTGCTGAAGTGAGCACATCTCTAGAGTGTGGAAAGCCAGTTTTCTAGCACCATTTACTAAAGAGCACATCTTTCTTCCAGTGAATATGCCTGGCCTCTTTGTTAAAGATAAAGTGGCTCAGTGTGTCTAGAGTTGTTTCAACATTTTCTAATCTGTTCTGTTGATCCTCAGGTCTATGTTTTTCCAATACCGTGCTTGTTTTTATCACAGTGATTTTGTGTAATTTCAAGTCAAGGATTGTGGCGCCCCTTGCCTTTCCTTTGTTGTCTAGGATTGATTTTGCTAGTCTAGGTCTAGTCTGGTTCCAAGTAAATTTTAAGAATGTTTTCTTTAGTTCTGCAAGGTATACTAATGGTATTTTGATTGGGATTTCATTATGTATGTGTATCAAATTTAGGAGTATGGCCAAGAAGAGGTTCTTCCTACACTTGAACAAGGGATATCTTTGCATTTTCTGATGTCCTCTTTGATCTCCCTTTTCAGAGTACTGTAGTTTTTGGTGTAGAGATCTTTTATTGCTTTTGTTACAGTTAGTCCTAAATATTTCATTTTTTGATGCTATTTTGAAAAGTATTGTTCCCATAATTTCTCTTGTGAATACATTTGTTGCTTGTATACAAGAATCCCATAGATTTTTAACTGTTAACTTTGTATCCAAGTATGCTACTGAATTTGGTTATTAAATCTTTAAGTCTTTTGGTGGAGTTTTTATTGTCCCTATGTAGTATATATCATGTTACCTTCAAATAATGATAGCTTATATTCTTTCTTATATTTTTTGCTTTTATTTCTTTTTTCTTGTCTAATTTTTCTAATATTCTCAGAAATATTTTAAATAGGAGTAGTGATAGTGGACATCCTTGTCTTGGTCCTGATTTTAGGATGAATGTTTTCAGGTTTTGACAGTTTAGTTTAATGTTTACTATTGATTTGTCATAAATGGCTTCCATTGTATTGAGAGAAAGATCATCTATGCCAATTTTCTGTAGAGTTTTTTTTTTTATCTTGGATGGATTTAGGGCTTTTTCAGATGCTCTTTCTGCATCTCTTGAAATGATCATGTGATTCCCCCCAGCTCTGATGCTATGGTGTATTTTATTTACTGTTTTTTCTATGTTGAGCCACTCCTGAATCCCTGGGATGAGCCCTAGTTGGTCACGCTCAGTAATCTTCTTAATGACTTGCTGCATTCAGTTTTCCAGTACTTTATGGAGGACTTTTATGTGTATGTTCATTAGGGAGATTGGCCTTTGGCACTCTTTTTTGCTTGAGTCTTCTCTGTTTTTAATATCAGAGTAATACTGCTTCCAGGAATGATTTGGGGAGTATTGCATCCTTTTCAATTTCCTTAAAGATGTTGAAGAGTAGTGGCATTAGATCTTCTCTAAATTTCTTGCACAATTCAGCAGTGAAACCTTCATGGCCTGGGATATTTTATGTTGGTAATTTTTAATTATATTTTCAATTCTACTGACTTATATTGGGTTATTTAGAATTTTTATAGCTTTTAAATTCAGTTTTGGCAATTCATATGTGTCTAGTAATCTGTATATAGTGTGTATCTAGTAATCTGTCCATTTCTTTTGTTTTCCATCATATTAGAGTGCAGGTTCTTCTCATAGGTACTGACAATCTTCTGAATTACCATAGGTTCTGTTGTGATTTTTCTCTTTTCATTCCTAGTTGTATGAATTTGAGTCTTTACTTTCCTCTTTTTGATAAGGTTGGCTAAGGGTTTATCAGTTTTACTTAATCTTTCAGGGATCCAACTCTTTGATTAAGTGATCTTTATTGTTTTCTTAGTTTCCATTGCATTCATTTCTGTTCTCATCTTTATAATTTCCTCCCTGTACAAAAATGGGGTAAATTTTGAAATCAGAATGTTTATCTTCAAATTCCAAGTACATTATTGCCAGCTGATTAACCCTTGGGCAAAGTGCTGAATTTTCATTTGTCACAATTTGTGTTCTTAGAAATACAGATAATCATGACTTACCTAATGATTAAGTTGTGTAAAAAAATTTCTGTCAGCCTAAATTTTTAGTGATTGTGATATTTCAAAGTAAGGGAATCAAAAAGAATCTAATTATCCAATTTCTATATTAAAAGATACCAAAATAGATAGAGATGAAAAAGGTTGAAAACCATGGCTTATCAAATGAGTAATATGTTGATGTAAACATTCATAATATGTGAATTATTCGTTATACTGGGTTTAATCAGGTAAGTCGATTAATCCTCTCATCTAGTAACAACAAATATTTGTGGTTGTAGGATTAAATATAAAATACTTAAGAATTGATTATTTTATAGATATCAATAGAAAAATGGAGAGGCACACAATTTAAATCAAGTGTGAAAATACATGTTGAAACCATGGTAAAGCATCTGCACATTTAAAAGTAATAACAGAGTTTTTTGTACATTGACATTACTTGAATTGTATTTAATACAAAGAAATACATGCTCATTTCCTAAGGAAATCAAGATTTGGTTTTTAATTGTGTAAAATTGCTCTTTCACAATTTATCTGTACAGTGTTAGTGTATCACACTTCTTTCAATGGGAAGAAGTACAACGATAGTTTTTCCAATGTTAACCTATTTAAGTGCTGAGGGGAAGAAAAGGGGACAAAGGATCATAAAGGCTAAATATATAATTTATATCTTTACCAATACCCTTGAATAAATGTAAATATTGTGTACTGAAAATGCACATACATCAATAAAAATCCTTATGTGATTATTGGGTATTAGCCTCTCTTAAAACTATATTTTTAAATGCATGAATAAATATTTAAGAATATTTCATGCTCACTGCAGAAACTTGGACAGAATAAAGAGATCTGAAGTGAAAAGTAAAAGATTTGGATGTATCAACAACTATAATCTCGAAGAAAATTACTACTTAGAATTTCTCATATATTTTTCCAAACATCACTACGTAATCCTACATATTCATTAGAAATGTATGGATGGATTGTATGAGATATAAGACTACCAATGCCCTCTTTCTTGCAAAACATCATGGATACAGTTTTAATACTATTCTCAAACTTTCTTGACTAGATTAACAGTATTCTAAAACTGTATTTATTGTAATTCATGTCACTAAGCATGAACAGTTTGAAATCTAATTCCTTCTCCCTACCTTTACAGGTACAAATAATAGTGTAGATAACTATTTACCCTCTGTGCTACCTTAGCTACAAGATTTAAGATAGAAGTATTAGGTTAACAAACAACTTATGTTTTGAAGGGATATGTATTTAAGTTTGTGCTTGCAGGAACATTATTCCAAAAGATTTAAGGCAAAGTTTTACTCTTACTATCATTGTACATGATGATAGTTATTACTCATAACTTTCAAAAGTGTTAGTAATTGCTAATCTGAAAGAGTAATGTGATTTTTATTTTATTTCCAGTGTTGTTTTTTCTCAAAGAGGTGCATATGTTTTTTGAATCTATAGTTCTTTGTAATATTTTTATTAAATTTGGTGTGTCATTTTAGCTTTAAATGTTGAATTGGAATGTTTTGTGTTTCTGTCTGTCTTCAATGCTTTTTAATATATATATGCACACACTTTAAAGCCAAGGTCTTTCTATATAGCTCAGGCTGGCCTTGAACTTGTGTGTAGTACAGCCTGGCAACCTCCCAAGTGCTGGGATTCTAAGCATGCATCACAGCTCCTGGCTTAAAAATTTTCAACAGTATGATAATCCTCTGTTCTTCACAGATTTATATAGGTCAGTGATTGACATCCCTTGAGTCACTTTTGATAATTGATGTTATTCACTTTGTCCAGATTGTAGAGCCTAGAATAGTGTAAATACATGTAGATGAATGTGTGTGTATCAATATACAAAACTTTGAAATACATATATATGCAGTTACTAGATGGAATAGGGTCTTGGAGAGTTTATGTGAAAGTTAAACATCTAATGTTTGAAGTAACTGAGAAGAAAACATGAATAAGACAGCTATACAATTCTGAACTTAAATATAGTATGGTCATTTGGGTCCAGTAGATGACTACAGTACCTTGAGAATGATAGAGGGCAATATAGTTTAATGTCATGCACTTCAAAGCAGCCTGTATCTTTGAGGAACATACCGGGCAAAATGCTTTGGAGGCAGCGAAGGCGAAAGAGAATGTTGATGCCTAGGAACAGTCACTCAGAATCGTTACATTTTCTCAACGTTGAAGTAGTTTTCCTTTTTTCCACCTATTTTAATTATTGCAAGGAAATCTGTTAAAAATTACAATTTTAATGTAGACTTTGAAAATATTTTTCTTCAAGTTTTAATTAACTTGTTTTATACCTCTTGTCAAGTTTAATTCTTGATACTGCCATCAAGAATTTGAGTTTATGTTTATGTTTCAAGCCAGAGTAACTTTTAACACTTGAGACTAAGCTTTCATTTCCAAAACTGCTCTGTAGTTAACTGATGTTGTATTTTCATGTATTGTAGGTACAATTTCATTTTCTGTTGAAGATGGAAATAATGATGATTCTCCAGAAGAGACAAATCATGGTGAAGAATTCTTTCATAAACTACCAGATACATCAGAACTATGCCCCACTTTTGTTAAGGAAGACCGAGGTAAGTATAAAATATATGATTAGCATACATGAGCTTCATGATCACTAATTTGTATATAAAAACATACTTACATGGATAATGCATCTGTGAATTGGTGCTGCATATGTCTGTAAGCATTGTATTGCATTATTTGAAAATTAATTTATGTAGTTAATTTTCTGGATTTCTATTATTATTAGTATCAATGGATTATAAAACTTCAGCTTGAAGACTGCCTACACTTCTGCAAGAAAAATATTTACTGATTTTTCTATTATTACAAAATAAAGCAAGTTTCTGATAAAATGCCAACGAATGCATAATTTTAATAGTATAATAAACTTCACTTATTTCAGTATAGAAGATCATAGCCGTCTTTTTATATGACAAAGAAACTAGGTGCTATTGTTTTCCCTGCCTATATTTTAAAGCTTTCTTTGAATGTTGTTAAATATCATAGCTTTTAGGTACAAATCTAAAGGGAAATGTGATGACAGAGAATTGGAACAGTCAGAGAAAGTTTCTTAGAGAAGTTCTTTTATGTCTCAGCAGCAAGGTGTGAAATGTTTAGTAGAGAACAGAGGTTCAATAGGGGCAAATTTGTAGAGACAAAGATATATACAAGAAAGGAAATTGTTATTGAATGAATTTGTATTAGTCAGGATTCTTCAGAGAAGTAGGATCAGCAGTGGGATCTCTCACACACACACCTTTGCTTCTGGTCCTCCGGATCACCTTGAGTAATATAGTTTCCAGTTTGATTCTGTCACCCTGGATAACCATGACTACTATAGTCAGATGAGAAGACTGTTTAGTTACATTACCAAAGAACATATGTGATGCTTTCCAGGTGGGGAGAATAATTTGAACCATTTTCTTCCCATCTGTTCTCAAGTCATTCTACTGTACTTTAGATTCATTGCAACAAAAGCAAACCTTGTGGTTATAGATACCTCTTCTCTCCCAAATCCTTTCTCTGTGCATTCACTGTAGGTTAAAGCATTGAAAAGATCCATGTAAAGTAGCTGCGAGATACCAAAAGGAGAAATACATTTTATGTTAAGAACTTTGGCTTATTTTTTGAGAGGTCACATTTAAATGTCATAAAATCCTTTAAAGTGCTTTCATAAAATTGCAGGAGCAGTCCATACAAATTGAGAAGAGATTTTTTCAGTAATTCTCCATCATTGTATATTTGGTAAACTTATGTGCACATTAATGGTTCATGAGAATGAACTGGTGCCTAGAAAATAAATAAGCATCGGAGACATTTCAAAATGAGGAAGTAAATTTGTCATAAAGAGTTTCTCTAGCTCTCCATCTCACTAATTAATTGCTTTGAATGTCTCTCAGATTCGCCAATTTTATAAGTGGTTTTGGTAGTTAGACTAGTATTAGACTAGGATGGCTTATAGGTAATGTACAAGGTGGTTCAGAAGCAGTGCATTGAAAGAATGTCATGTGGTACAACATAATATGCTCTTCAGTGTCATGTAATGTTACACAATGCCATATAATACAGTACAGTGCAGTGCAGTGCACGTAAAACAATATACACATAGAGAAGACTTTCAAAAGAGACACTAAGAATTCCAGTAGTCCAGCCCACTTAAGTAAATTATTGTAGCATAACAGTTCTTGAAATCTTCTAAATAATATTAATGTAAATATGCATATAATTTACTGAAACCAGAGAACATCTTAAAACACTTACTAGTTCAATACTGTAATACAAAATAATATCAAACTGAGAAGCTGAAAAGACACTAACATAAAGAGAAAGAACTTGAATTGGCTACAAGTAGCGCGGTTCCAGTTTCAGGGCTAGAGCGTGGCTTTAAACGTCACCAGCAACTGAACGGTCTACTTTAATAAATTTGAGGATCCAGGTGAATTCTTCATTGTCTTACTATCTAGTCCAAACTTCTTTCTGGCTTTCTTTAGGCTAAATTACTGGGATTCTTTTTCATACTCCCAGGAAACCTGAAATGTCATATTAATGCCTTTCTCCTTAGTCTAAATTTTTATGATATTCATATGTACCTTTATCAATTGCAAAGTGTTATTTTGACAGTTTATGTACAAATATGTCAATGTTTGGGCAATTAGAGAAAAAATTAAATATGTCTTTATGACACTGATTCCTGACTTGGAAGTAAAACATGTTATATTTTAGTGAAGAATGTGATTAGTAAATGGAGCAGCATAAGCCCAAGAGTTTGGACAGGGCATTCTTACGCCTGCAAGAATGGGCTTCGGTTACTGTTCACAAACAATAATGAAACCTCTCTCTCTCCCTCTCTCTCTCTCTCTCTCTCTCTCTCTCACTCTCTCTGGCTGTCTGTCTCTCTCTCTTACCCTCTCTCTCATTTTCAAAGACAAGATCTCATCATGTAGTTCAGGCTGACTTTGAAGTTACAGTGCAGCCAAGGCTGGTCTGGACCTCATAGGAGTCCTCCTGCCTCGGGCTCCTGAGTGCTTGGGATTACGGGCGTGCAACACCACCATGCCCAGGTTTCCTCTACACTCTCTAGACAAATCAGTGCACTTAAAAAAAAATCTTCTCTTCAACCTGCTTTTCAATTTGTACATCAAGTATGGCATTCTGAAGCTTATATTAAGTACTGTGTTTTTGTTGTTCCTTCCTTAGTCTTTGTTTTGTTTTGTATTTCAGATGAAGACCTTAAAACTTTAAGAGTCTGGTATCATCTTGAGATCCACGCCTCTCCTACACCACCCATAAATATTATTGAACTGGATTGTATTGCTCTGGTAAGAGCACAGTAAATTTTTATAGATTCTGTCATGTGGCAAACTTAAATTTCTATCCATGAAAATACATCAAATAAATATATTGAGACAAATCAATCATAGCAATTTCATTTTTAAATCTGGTACTATGGACCTAAATGTTTTTGTAAAACACTTTTAGTTATATGGCATTTTATAGGTAATAACATTTTATCTGTGTGTTTTAAGAGTTCTAACAGTAAACTGGACTTCAGTCTACGTGGTTGTTCTCACATACTATATAGTAAAAGCAGGACTGTACTGTTTAGAATTCTCCAGTATTAATTAGTCCTGTATTTTATAGCAGCACTTTCACTTTGAAACATATTTGGAGCAACTTTCATAGATTTGGGACTTTATTTATTTTTTTTATTTTAGAAACATAAAAGTACAAAAACATATTGACAAACAGACACCCATTATCATAGAAAATAGTACAATCACAACTAATCTATAGACAAGGTGATATGGTCTCAACAGTAGTTGTTGTTTTATCCATTGATATCTTCGAATTGTAGATGTATGGACCCATATACAGACATGCAAATTTAGTC
>PVLD010032532.1:0-14553 GCA_004027595.1 Dinomys branickii
ATATTAATGACCTACCAACCATGGTGTCTCATGCGTCTACGTGTGATTTCCCCTCAGTGTCCCCCAAAAGTTTGTTAATTGGCTGAGTAAATAAATAAATAGAAAAGTAAACAAACAAACAAACCACACATTGCTTACAACCTCAGATAAGCCCCACACTGCTTTTATAACATTTGTGCATTTAACCATGCCACGCACTGACAAAAAAATAATTTTATGTTATGAATAGCAAAGTCAACTGTGATTATGGGCAATTTTCTTGACCAAAAGGCACAGAATAGTAAGATGTTTTGCAGCTGTACATTTTTATTAAGTATTTTTAAAATAAACATAAAGCATGTTTGCCAGGAGAGGGTAAAAAGACAGAAGCAAATTTTGGTCAGAAAATAGGTTCATTCATTATTTTTTTGCATTTGCTTTAAAATGTGCTCCTAAAACAGCAATTACTCTGGGATGTCATTTTTGACCAGCGACAGGAACCAGAAACAGTGACTTAATTTGGACAGGGGTTCACTGGGACATAATATGGCTACTGTGCCTGGAGTCTTTCTTGGTCATAAAAGTTGTAAGAAGTATGACATAATGGTGTGATGGTAAATCACAACCCAAGCCATTTTGGTTGGCAGAATTTGAAAGATAAATAAACATTACTTCAGGAGCAGAGAAGACGTGCCTAATTACCTCCGTGCCTATGCTAGGATTCCTGCGGCTTCTGTCGCTCCTGGACTCAGGTGGGTATACACAGACAGGGTCCACGTGAACAGGGTCCAGATGATCGAGGGAAGAGGTTGTGGAGACAGACAGACCCACCTCTGGAACCTCCTCTCCAGGGAAATCAGGCAGGCGGAACTGAGTGAGAAGGACAGCCTCGAGGGGCCCTGTGGAGCTTGGAAGGAGTGGGATTGGAGGAAGAGGAGAGGCTGGTCCCACCCACTCTGCCTTGGACGTGGTGGGAAGTTGAGGAGCTGATTGCATTTGTAAATCTCTGCAATTTTTACCTCAGGCCAGCCCCAATTACCCCTTCCTTCCTTCGTGGAAGGTTGTGGTCTCCCAGCCTCACCACAATTGTAGGCCAAGTGGGCTTCTGGGCTCATTGGAGGTGAATCTAGGTAGCCTAAGGGTGGAGCCTGTTCTTCTTGCCTGCTCAGAAACTTCCATCATTTTGTATTTGGCTTTATTCTCTTTGTCTCTGTCTGTCTGTCTATGTCTTTCTCTCTCTCTCTGTCTCTGTCTCTTTCTCTTATTCGTTCTCTTTCTTTTAAGGAAACTGGCTGCTCTCTCACAATGTAGAAAATAGAATCTCAGCCAGGCTTTCACTAAGGCACTGGTCTGTCAGAGTTTTTCTCATATGTAGACCCCCTAATCCCATCAATTTCTAAACTCAAGTTCAGTTTTATATTTTGCCTAGTATACATAACATAAAGCTTACCATTTACCATTTGTCTTAATTACCTTTCCATTGCTGTGACCAAATAACTGAGAAAATTCATTTAGAGCAATAAGGTTTTTTTTGGCTTATAGTTCCAGGAGTTTCAGTCCATGGCCAGCTGACTCCAGTGTTCTTAGGCCTGTAGTAAGGCAGAAATCTCATGGTAGAAGGAAAGGCATGACAGAAGAAAACTGCTCACTCATGGCAGCCAGGAGGCAAAGAGAGCCAAAGAGGAAGGAATTGGGACAAAATATAGTCCCCAAGGCCACACTTCCACAATCTATTCTCTTCAATTAGGTTGCATCTCCACAGTTTCCATTACTTCTCAATAATGCCATTAAATTATGACTCTACCAATGGATTAATCTGCTGATGAGGTGAGAGCCCTCAGGAAGCAGTCACTTTCTAAATGTCCCACCTCTAGACATTGCTGCACTGAATCTTCAACACACGAGCCTTTGGGAGAATTTATATTGAAGTCATGGTGTGATTACAACCATTTTTAAATGTATGGGTCAGGGACATTCAGTACATCTGCAGTATTGTGCCACCATTAGGACCATTCATTTCCAGAAACAAAAACTCTGTGCCCATGAACAGATTATTCTGCACTTCTCTTTTCCTGCAATCCTACCCCTAGCAACCACCATTCTACTTTTTTCTATTAATTTAACTATTTTTGGTACTGCAATGGCAATGAGTGGAATCATACAGTAAAATGGGGAAGCTTGACTTATGAACTCAATGCATTCCCAAGGGTTGGTTGTAATCCCATTGTCAATTGAAGACTCAGGCTACACTACATAGCTCTCAAAGTCTCTCCCCTGTACACAGGCAGACCTCAGTGTTCTTAGAGAGACATTAGCCCAGGATTTCTCAACCCAATACAGGAAAGGATGTTGTAATGTTCCTTCCAGAACTCTTTAAGGTTAAATTTGCATGAGACCACTGGAAATAGGCAGCCAGCACTCAGGTCATAATACAAGAGTTTGGTCGTAAGCTAACGTTAACATTCTGGTCATAATTCAAGTTGTCTGTATGTCAAGCTGGTCGTAACTTAAGGTCCACTGACATTATTTGGCTTTTTGTGACTGGCTTATTTTACCTGATATAATGTCATTGTGGTTTATCTGTGTTGCAGTATGTATCAAAATTTCCTTCTTTTTAAAGGCTGAATAGTATTCCATTATATTTACCATCGATGGATGACTGGGCTGTTTCCACCTTCCAAACTTTCATTTGAACTACGAAAAAACCACTGGGAATGAATGTCCAAAGTGTTGAACATCTCAGGTGCCTCATCCTCTGCTCTCCATAGTCTTCATCTTTGACCATCTCTGATCCCATGAATGCTGATTACGTAGATCAGTTGCTAAGCTCTTAGCATACTTTTTCATATTCAGACTTCACAACAATATAGCAGGTGTTATCCCCATTTTAGAGAAGGTTATAGTGAGACTCAGACAAGCTGGGCCACTTGCGCAAGGTCAAATAAGGAGCAGAGCTAGAATTTTACTACCCACTGAGGCATGTCTAATTAAAAAACCCTGATCTGAACAACTACACTAGTGCCCGCCCAAAACTCAGGGGACCTTTGCCACCAGTTGCTACCTACTGAGTCTAAGCAATGACAAACCACTGACCGCATGTACCCAGAAGGGCCCTTTGAATCCCCCAATTCTGCCCACCCATACCCTTCACACACACACACACACACACACACACACACATGCACACATGCACACACACATATACACACACACCAAGTTCTAAAATCAGTCCACTTTGAGGGGTTCCAAGATTCTTCTTGTTGTTTAAATGAGCCTGAGAGCATTACTAAGATGCTAGAATTTGTTTTAACTTTACCAATTAGCAGCAAGGAGACTGATATGGAAGACGAGGGGCTTGGTTGGTGTTCTTTCACACTTTCACATAACCTGTATGTCCCAGCTCCTCTCCCGAGGCTCTCTACTCTTATCCATCATGAATGCATTAATTAATTGTAAAAATGCCCAGAATTTAAAAATGCTAGAAAAATTAGGGTATAGGCTGTTGGTGGATGTTTACCTGTTGGTGACTTAGATGCCTGAGTGCCACGAGGTTCCACTAAGGGGAAGGAAATCTGAGGAATTCTGTGACTGAGACTGGGGATGGTGTGTTGGAGAGGTTTCTCTGGAGGAAAGAAAAGGCCCAATGGGGCAGGAAAATTCAGCCATAAAAAACTCTGCCTCAGTGTTGCCAGGAGCTGGCTAAGTCCACAGTTCTCTCTGACACTGCCCCAAAGACTGGCCAGAGTGGCCGTGAACATGCTGGGTACTCGGGGCAGCAGCAGGCCCAGCTGGGTAAACAGAAGTGCAAGAGCAAAACAAGCCTATCAGTCAGAGCTTGGCTCCAGCCAGCCCCAGTCCCCTCCTTCTCCTTCCTTTCTGGCTCCCCTGGGTCACACTCGCAAGCAAGTGGGCCCAGGTGTCCTTTGATCCATAAGAAGGGTGATCTCAGTGCCCCCTGTGATCTGCCCCCAGGGTATGGAGCCATGAACCTCACATGTCCAGCTGCTAATGGCCAAAAGGCAGGCAGACATGAGATGCGAGAAAAAGTCCAGGCTGGCCTATGGTTAGGAGGACCCTGCATGGTTGACCTACAGAGTTATTGAGATCAGTGAGGCGTGTTATCTACCTCAAGCACTAGAGCATAGGTCACAGCTTATACTAAGCACATGGGGCCCTGTCAGTGTTGAACTCAAACTCTATCATTGCCCTGTCACCTCATGGCTTGGTTTTTCCCATACTCCTTGTGCTTCAGTGTGGGGCTCCCAGTTTTGAGACCCTTCATCCTGACAGCTAGTGGATGTGTCACTCACTGTTATGCCATCAACCGCCAGAGGGCTTCCTTCAAGTTGCCCACACAGTGTCATGTTCCAGCGGCTGTAGCCACAGGACCTAAAATGTGCTAACACATAATTAGCACTGATTAAATACTTCAGCAAATGAATGAATTGGCATAGTATAATGGTTAAGAAGGTGTCTCAGGAGTCAGAAAGGCCAGCGTTCCAGCCTGGGTTCTGTCAATCTGACCTTGATAAATTTACTTACCTTTCCTTGGCCTTAGTTTCCTTGTCTGTAAAATAAGAACAAGACTATCAAGTGAATTCAAAAGAGACAATGCATGTAATGCACTTAGCCAATGCCTGACTCAAAATAAGTCCTCAATAGAATGTTGGCTTTTATCTTGTGTACCAACCTCAGGCAATGGACCCAAGCTGCCAGGAGTGGTGAAGTGCGAATTCCGTGGTCTTATTCTGGTCAGTGGGAAAGTGCATGCTAAGACTATGGGTGAGGACAGTAGGAGTGTCGAATGTACTTGCCAAATATTTGCCTTCTCTGGTCTAGACCTAAAGGTAGTCAAACCCCAGCCTTTCAGGGTAGTCTTCAAACTGCAGAAGTATATTGTGGAAATACAAGTAGCTTCTAGCAAACATGGAAATGTTGGGGGAAGAATTTTTGCCCTTAGTGGCCACTGTCCATCAGAGTGAGGGCCAGGGTTAGGGCCTGCCTGCCTGCCTGCCTGCCTGCTAGACCATCTAAAGAGTCTATCACTTGCATAAGGGCTGGAAATAGCATTCTGATACTTTACCAAACACCTCCCTAGTCTGAGTCTACTGTCAATGGAGAAGCAGACCCCAATGAATGATCATCCCTGCTGTTATTCCAAGGTAGAGTCAGTCTTTGGATCTGTAAGTAGAATGGCCTCTTCACTGTGAACCTCAGTCTGTCAAATGTCCTATACTGTATGTCACACATGTGAGATGTGATGTCATGTAAGCAATATCACACTCACTTCCTACCTTATTTGAACTTCAAAGGCCATGTCAGCCACATGGGCCCCACCTAAAATGTGCTACACTTTTGATTAACTGGTACCTGATGGCCAGGGAGACTTAGAGGTCCATGTGTAATTAGAAACGGAGCCAAGAAAGGAAGTTTTTGACTAAAAGTAAATGAACTCGTCTTGGAAAGTTTTAGTTCAGCTGGGAACACAAAGCACAAGAGGCCAGAAGCAGTCTTCAATTCTCTATCTGAAAATACTCCTGTGACATCAGCTTGAATCTGGACAAATCTTTGGGATCTGAAGATGTATGAGCCAGGAAACCTCCTCCAAATTCCCTCACAAAGTCACTCCAGAGAATTAGCTCCCAACAAAGTATAAGGCACATATGCTGTGAGGGTGGAGTTGTCACCTTTCACTCCCCACTCCTTGAGCTTGAGTCCCCAAATAATGAACTTGCCCAGGTGGATTACACAGACAGCATCCTAGTCTGCAGAAACACCTCCATCTTGTCCTTAAGCAGACCACTTTTTAAAATAGATTTGGTAAGGAACAGAAAGCTAGCAGAGTTCAGGGAAAAGGAGAATGGAAAAATGACTGCTTAATGTGAATAGGATTTGTTTTGGTTGTGATGAAAATGTTACAGAACTACAGAGTACTGATTACTGCACATTAATGGACAACGAAATGCTACTTTCAAATGGCTCAAATGATGAATTTTATGTTATGTGTATTTTATCACACTAATCAAAGATCTTCAGCAAGGCATCAGAAAATTAAATCCAACAACCTACAAAAAAGATTATGCACAAGGTTCATATAGGATTTTCCCCAAGAATGCAAGGTTGGTTCAAAAAAAGAGAGTCACTCAATGCAATATACCACATAAGTAGAACAAAGGACAAAAAATCACATATTCATCTCAATAGACTCAGAACAAATATTTAACCAAACCCAGTATCACTTCATGATATAAAATGCAAAAGCTAGGAAGAGAAAGTAACTTCTTCAACTTGATTAAGAATATCTATGAAAAATCCATAATGGACATCAAATTTAATGGGATAAGACTGAAAGATTTCCCCCTAGATTAGCGACAAGACAAGGATATCCACTTTCATCACTTCTAATCAACATTATATTGGAGGTTCTAATCATAGCAGTAGGGTAATGAAAAGAAATAAGAAGAATTCAGATTAGAAAGGAAGCAGTAAAAATATCTTTATTTGCAAATGGCATGATCTTATATATAGAAAATCCTGAATAATCAACAAATATGAGAACTAATAATCAAGCTCAGCAAGACAAGAAAACATACCTGTTGCTTATGTCGCTAGACATTACCAATGGATAACTTGAAAATAAAATTTTAAAAATAATTATATTTATGATAAGAGAATAAAATATTTAGAATTTAACAAGGAAGTGTAAGACCTGTATACTGAAAACTACAAAAAGATTAGAAACCATAATAAATGGAAAGATATTCCTTCATGGATCAGAAAAATAAATATTGCTAAAATGACAGTATTCTCCTGATTGATCTACAGATTCAATGCTATCCATAACAAAATCTCAGCTAGACTCTCTTGCAGAAATTGGCATGTTGATCTTACAATTCATATGGAAATGCAAGAGACAAAGAGCTAAAGTTATAAAAACTAAAATTTCTAGAAGAAAACATAGGTATATATCTTCATTACTGTGGATTAGGGAACAGATTCTTAAACAAAATATAAAAAGCACAAGCAACAAAAGAAAAGAGGAGATATATTGAACCACATGAAAACTGAAAACTTTTATACTGCAAATTTTACCACTCAGGACGTGAAATGATAATATACACAAGAGAAGAAAATATTTACAAATCATTTATCTGATAATGGACTTGTATTTAGAATATATGCAGAATTCTCACAATTTAATGATAAAAAATAAACCAAATAAAATGGGAAAAGGATTTGAATAGCTTTTTTCTATAGAAGATATGCAAATAGCCAATAAGTACATGAAAAGATGTTCAATATTATTAGCTATCAAAGGAATGCAAGTCAAAACCACAATGAGGTAACACTTCACATCTCCTAGGATGGGTATAATAGAAGAGATAAACAATAACAAATGTTGCCAAGGAGATAGAGGAACTGGAACCCTCATATCCTGCTGGTGGGGATGAAAAAGATGCAGGTACTTTGGAAAACAGCCTACTATCTCTTCAAAAGATTAAAAGCATAATTACCATATGACTCAAAATTCTATTCTAAGAGATATGAAAGCATGTCAACCCAAAGACTTGGAATGTTCATAGCAGCACTAAAGGTGGAAATAACTCAAATGTTCAACAGAAGAATGGATAAATAAAATTTGATACATCAGTGTAATGGAATATTACTCAGCTCTAAAAAGGAATGAAGTACTGGTTTATGCACAAAGTGGATAAACCTTGAAAACAGCATGCTAAATGAAATAGGTCAGACACAAAAGGATACTGCTCCTGTTGAAATGTAACTGGCATTGCAACAGTATTGAGAAGTGGGATCTTTATTGGGTGATTAGGTCATCTAGGCTCTGTCTTCATGAACGGCCTAATATCTGTATTGCAGTAGTGTGTGACACCAACTAAAAAGCTTGTAGCCTGGATGGGATAAAAGGGAAAGGCAGGTTGCTTTGCTGCTTCTTGCTGCTTCACTGCCTTCTTCCTGCCATGTTAGGGACTGTTTCTCCTCTGACATGCCACCCTGCCATGTCACCCTCTTGGAGCTAGCTGATGATGGACTGAAACATCCACTAATTGTGAACTGAAATAAATCTTTCCTCCTTTAACTTTGGGTGTCATTACCATGAGAATCTGTTTTAAGTTTCTCTCTCTCTTTCTCTCTGTCTATATCTCTGTCTCTGTCTCTCTTTGTGTCTCTCTCTCACTCACTCTCTCACCATGTCATGTCTTCTGCTATGTTATGACACAGCATGAGGGCCCTCACCAGATGTGGCTCCTTGAACTTCCCACCTTCCAGAACTGTGAGAAATAAATCTGTTCTTCCTACTTTACCCAGTCTGGTACTTTGTTATCATATGATTTTATTTCTAAAAATGCCCAAAATAAGCAAACCTATACAGATAGAAACATTAGTAGTCGCCAAGGTCCAGCTGGCAGGGAAAATGCTCAAGCATAGGAGTTTCTCTCTAGGGTGATGAAAATGTCTTAGAATTTGGTAGGAGTGATGAATGCACAACTTTTTGAAAATATGCAAAACACTGAATTGTAAATTGTGTAGTTAAAAGAGTGCATATTATGGTATATAAATTATATCTCAACAAAAATGTGGAAAAGTTATTTGTGTTGGAATACTACTCTGCTTTTTATTAAATTTATTGGTACAGCTGGGCGTGGTAGTGCACAACTGTAATCCCAGCTCTCAGGAGGCTGAGGCAGGATGATCATTGTGAGTTCCAGACCAGCCTGGGCTACAAAGTGAGCTCAAGGCCAGCCTGAACTGCACAGCAAGACCCTGTCTCAGAAAAGACAAAAAAAAAAAAAAAAGAAAAAAAGAAAAAAGACGAAAGTCTTAAATTTATTGAAACAAATTAGATATACATAATGATCACATTCATCACGGGGAATTTATACCTGTACATGATATATCTTGATTCTTCTTTTTATACAATTCCCTTCCCCTCCCATCAACCTCTCTTCCCCTCCTTATTTACAAATCTTCATTTCCATTTTATCTTTCTTTTATCATTTTTTTTCCTTTTCCCCTTCACTCTAATTTTGGGTGCTCACAGAGTTATATAAAGACCATTTTATATTGCTTTTCAATTCTCCTTTTATTTATATAAACAAGTTTTCTTAACTCTTATTTAGACAAAATACTAGAAATATAATTGATGCCAATAGTGTTTCTTTCTGACAATAAGTAATATTTATCCATAGATGCTATTATGGCTTGTATCTACACGTCACCCTGAAGACTTCTGTGCTCTTACGTGGGACTTTATTGAGCAGGCTGGATCTAGGTTTGCTGCTGCTTGCTGCTTTGCTGTCTTCCTGCCATGCCATGTACTGTTTTCTGCCCTGTGATGCCCCTCTGCCACACTGCCCTGCCTTGGAGCCAGTTGGCTATGGACTGAAACCTTTATAGACTATGAGCTGAAATAAACCTTCCCTCCTTTAACTTCAAGTCAGCAATGAGAAAAGTAACAAGAAAAAAAAACAACCCTGCTTGCTTCATTAAGAAATGCATTTAAACATTAGCATTTACTTTTTGCAAAAGTTAATTTCAAAAACTTTAATACATTTATTTTGTTGCAACCATTGTGTATAATAATTGTAATAATTTTTAATGTTAGTGTTTAATGACATGGAAAATAAAATTTTTTAATTTCTAAGCACATTTTTATAACAAATAAGTCTGATAGGGAGTGCCTTATAAGTCATGTAGGTACAAAAATGTATTACCTTAAGATAACATTCTCCCAAAAATGTGGGCTAGAAATATACATTCAAAGAATGAACTGTTAAATGCTTTAAAAGATCCTGTTTGTATGCTAACTAATAGTAATAATTTCTTCGGTATGTAGAGTCACTAAATGCATTTTTAAAAGTAAAGTACCTTCTCCTTATTTATTTACTTAGCTGTTTTTTTTCGATACTGGGAGGCTGAACCCAGCTGGGGACAGTCTACTACTGAGCTACTTCCCCAGCCTTTTTTATTTTTTATTTTGTGACAGGGTGGGACTCCTACTTGTGATCTTCTTGCCTCAGCCTTCCTGTTAAGATTATAACCATGTACACCATGCCTGTTTTCAATTTTATTTTGAAGGCTGATATTTATAATAGATCAGAAATAACATTTTTGCAAACATAAATACATATGATTTAAAATTACACAATAAAATATGGAAGGAGACATAGTCATTAAAAGGTTAAGGAGCATTGAGAATGGCATGATATCATTTCCTTGGTACTTTTGTCAAACATGCAATAACCTCAATCTAATCCTAAACGGAGTGACACTGTACAATTTAGCTACTGATCTGTATCTTTAAAAGAGTGTCAGTACCAGTTCAAGCCCAGCCAGAGCAACCTAGTGACTCCTGTAATCCCAGCACTCAGAGGTTGAGGCAGGAGGATCGCTGAGTGTTCGAGGCCAGCCTGCTCCACAAAGTGAGTTCAAGGACAGCCTGAACTACACAGTGAGACCCTGTCTCAAAAAGACAAAAAACAAAACCAAGATCTTCTCTCAAAATAAAGGAGAAAAAGGGCTGGGGATACAGCTCAGAGTGAAGGCCCTGGGAATAGTTACATATATCATGAAGGACAAAGACAGAAGAAGGAACTGTTGCTGATTGGAGAAGACTAAGAGAGCATAACAACTTGTTATCTGGAATACAGAAAAGATATTAATGGAAAGACTGGGCCAACCTGAATAAGCCACATGGCTTAGTTAGTACTGTCATACCCATGCTGATTTCCGGGCTGCGGCAAGAGGATGGAGCTATCTTTAAGTTAGTGCGTATTGGGGAAATTGCATGAAGGTGTTAGAGGAGCTTGGCAATTTTTTTGCAGATTTCCCATAAATCTAACATTACTTCAAAACAAAAAAGTTAAAAAGAGTCTCAGGGGATTCTCAGGCAAAGAAAAACCTTTGAAGATCATTGAGTTGTATGAGTCATAGTGTCCATAAGATAAGAAACAAACCAGTGCAAGTCTCCCTCCACCAGTGCCCTCACTGAGGCTCTGCACGATAAAGCCCTCAGCATCCTCTCAGTGGGAGCAGCCCTGGTAGAGCACGTTTGCTTTCCTGTGGGTCTGCGTCTTGCAATGTGAGGATGCTTGTGTGTTTCTCAAGGGCAAGCGCTCATTTTGTTTTGTTCCAGAAAGGAGTCTTTCTGGGGTTTGGGGCATAGTTGAGTGGTAGAGTGCTTTACTCCCAGCACCACAAAACAAAATGTATCTTTCACTGATTACAAGTCAATATAAATTTCGTATAGAAGTTTTAGAAAACAAAGATAGCTGCAAAGAGGAAAATACCAGCAATTGCCTCCTCACACTGAGTTTCTTGGGTTATTTCCTCATTCTTTCCCTGTGCCTCTATACATGTTGTGAAAGTTATTTTTTTTTCTTTTAATAGAAATATTAATCATCCTGGGTTGTTTTTTTTTTTTTTTTTTTTTTTTGGTACTAGGAATCAAACGCATGACCTCGTGCTTGCTAAGCAGGCACTTGTGCCACTGAGCTGCATCCTTTTTGAATTATAAACTATTGTTCTCTACAGTCATAAGACCACCTCTCCATGTCATCCCAAATGTTTTTCTCCAACATCACTGTAAATCATGAGATAATATTCCTTCATGTGGATGGACCAAAACTGCTCTGATGGATCCCCTACTACGGGACCACATACTAACTGTTTTCACTAACTCAGCAACTCTAACTTTTTTCACTAACTTGGCAGCTACATTGATAGCTATTACATTCCAAAGAAGATGAGATTTCTGCCCTACCAATGCATAGGCAGGCCTCCATGGCCTCTGTCTCACATCCTTATTTAGAAAATTGTTTTAGAGTATATGACCAAATATATATGCATATATAAGTTTATATTTATCATTTTATGTTTGCATAGATTTATAGTTTACAAGTCATATGTATTAGATACTAATACAATAATTGTGGAAAGCATGTAGTAAATGCAACAATACAAAATTATTTATAAATTCAAAGTGCATTTATTATTGTAAATTAGAAGTAGGTACTCCTGGGTCTGCTTTGTGTCCGTGTGTTTCACATTATAAAGTATATCCAGAATATAGAAATTTAAAGGGACAAAATAAGCAGGCAATAGAAAGGGAAATGCTGATCTTTTCTTTCTGTACCCTAGTGTGCACATCCCAGGTTTAAAGATCACCCAGTGGGAGATCCTCAATGTGATCCATCTGTTTGTTTACAAAGAAAGTCAAGATGTCACTTTCCCTAACACCTTCAAATTGCTGCTGATCCAATCCTCGGCAAGCAAGTCCGTTCCACCCTGAGCCCTCTTGGCCGTTGCAGGTGTTGCAAAGGTACTCCTGCAGGAGTCTGCCAAGCTTGGTGCCACAGCGCTGTGCGTTGTCTATTCACAGGAGACTATTGGAGCCAGTAGTAGAAGGCAGGCCATTCGTCTGTCCAGCACTCAGCACTCTGTTAGCTTTCATTGTTTGAGGCTGAGATTTGTAGAACAAACAGTGGCCCTAGAGTCAGAAAATCTTGTCCTGTTCCTTCCTCTGCCCCTTGCTTAATTATATGAGCTTGAACAAGCCAATTTATCTCTCTGAAGGAACCCATCATGTGCCACAGGAGGCACTGCGACCAGGAAGAAGAGACGTGGGCTCCAGAATCATCCAGACCTGGCTAAATCCCAACCTTTCCACTTGGGTGCTGGGCCATTTGGGTCAAGCATACATTTTCTCGGAGTCTACATTCTTATTTTTAACCTGGGTATAGTAATAATACCTATTTTGTGAACTTGGAAGATTCTGTGACACTTATGAGAATAATACTCAATAAATGTTTACTGTATCTGACTCACTTAGAAGTAAGCAGAATTACTGACGATCAGGTTCCTCAGAAATTCTCTCTCCTTCCCACCATGGTGTTGCACACCTGTAATCCCAGCACTTGAGAGGCCGAGGCAGGAGGATTGCTGTGAGTTTGGGGCCAGGCTGGGCTCCATAATGAGTTTAAGGCCAGCCTGCACTACATAATGGGACCTTGTCTCAAAGCAAAATCATCTCTCCAACATTCTCATACCAAAAATGAACACAGTGAGGACAACATGTGGGAAGGGGGCTTGCCCAAAGCCACACCCTGAGCTCCATTTCTTCTATAGAATGAATGGACCTGAATTCTCATTACGATGCTACTGCTTTCCAAGTGAAACCTCCTTAAGCAACCTCTTAGCTTGTAATAGATGCAGTGGCACTTTGGTTCATGAATGTAATTTTTTCCTTGATTCTGATCACAAACCAATTGGTTGAGAACTGAATCAAATTCAATGCTTAGGTTCAATGTTGACCCTATGAGGAAATTTAATTCAGCTCTTGTCCAATTGATTGACTACCAAAATCATGGAAAGAAATGTTTGTGAACCAAGGCACTATAGGATTCTGGAAAAGATGGCCACAGTCGTGTTCGTCCCCTGATGCAGAGTTTGCAAATGAAAATAACATTCTGCCAAATGGTTCTGTTTGCAAACCAAATTATTCACAAACAAATGCATTTGTGAACCAAGGTACCACTGTATCTAGTAGAATTTTTTAAATTTGAAAAAAAAGGACAGAGGGAAAGAGAGAGGGAAGGAGGGCAGAGATATGGCATTAAACCAGGGTCCACCAGCTATATAAAAATGTTTACCCTCCAGTGGAATATGAGTAACAGTGACATTCAGATTTATTGAGAGCTTACTATACACTGGGTGTTTTCTAAGCACTTCATATATATTAATGTATTTAATCCTCATAACAACTTTACAATACCCATTTTACAGTGGGGAAAACTGAGGCTCAGAAAGAAGTTGCCCCAGGTTATCTAGGGGGAGAGCTAGGATTGGAACCTATGTAGTCTGGCTAGGAGGCATGAGAATCACATGAAGAGTTTAAGACACAGACGACTGTCTGCCTTCTCCAGTTTCTGCTTCAGTGGGTCTGAGCTCGGTGCCGAGAATTGCACTTTAAATAAGTTCCAGCGACAGTACTGCTAGTGGTATACGGGGACTACATATGGAACCTTACTAGTAAATGGATTCTACACTCTTTTTCTGACATTTTATTTTGATTGCCACAATATCTGTACAGATTTAGGAAATACAGTGTGACCTTTATGTGGTCCCAGGTGGAATCCAGGGCCTTGAGAGCTACAAAAGTGTCCTACCACTGAGCCACATCCCAGCCCAGGGATGATGTTTGGGTTCAGGCACATAGTAGTAGGTGGTGACCAGCTGCACATCTATGTCACATCTGTGAACATTTCTCACGTCCTTATGGTGAACACATTACAAATTCCTTCTTCTAGCTTTCTTTTTTTTTTAATTTAAAAAAAATAAAAGTACAAAAACATACGAACAAACAGACACCAATTAGCATAAAAAATAGTACAGTCACAACTAATCTACAGACAAGGTGACATGGTCTCAACAGTGGTTATTGCTTTATCCATTGATATCTTTGAAGTGTAAATATATGAACCCATATACAGACATGCAAATTTAGTCAGACAATTAATCTTCTCAACAACAGAAAAAATACAAAAACCAAAAATC
>PVLD010032533.1:0-14552 GCA_004027595.1 Dinomys branickii
ACATATTGACAAACAGACACCCATTATCATAGAAAATAGTACAATCACAACTAATCTATAGACAAGGTGATATGGTCTCAACAGTAGTTGTTGCTTTATCCATTGATATCTTCGAATTGTAGATGTATGGACCCATATACAGACATGCAAATTTAGTCAGACAGTTGATCCTCTCAGCAACAGAAAAAAAAAAAAAAAAGAAAACACAAGAACCAAAAATCCAAAGACAAGAAAGAAAACAGGCATATCTGTATGTGTTAGCCTGAACACACACTTCGAAGATAACAATATGTAAAGCAGCAACAAGCGGTGTTTTTTCTTCTGTTGTTGTTGTTGTTGATGTTGTTGCTGTTGTTGATGTATGCCTGTATGCTTGTATTCTGTTCTTATAGTGAGTTTCTTGAATCTTGATTATTATATGTCTCTTGGTGTACATTTACTTTTGTCAAAGCTAATTGGAGTTCTATATGCTTCAGTTCACTGTATGCCAAATTATTTTTCTATGCTTGGGATATTTTCTGCTGTTGCTTCTCTTGATGAGTTTATTATGCTGTTTGCACCATATTCTGCTTTTTTTTTTGGCTTTGGACAATCTTACCTTGTTCTTTGTACCATCTTGCAGCTATTGGAATAATTTTTCATAGTCTTTTGCTATTTTTAAGAAATCTTTCTTTTGGCAATCACTAACCTTAGTCCTGTCTTCTAGATGCAATATTCTGTCTTCACATGGGTTCCTTCAGCTGGAACTTTTAATTTCCTGGATATCTGCTTTAATGTGTTTCATGGATTCTATCTCTTTCCTGTGTTGGATGTTCATGATCTCCATTATTTTCCTAATCTCTTCTTTTTTCAAATCTGTGTTTACTCTAGATACACCATGCAAGTCCTTCATTATGATCATCATCTCTTAGATAGAAGCTTTCTTTCTCTCAATAAATTCTTTTTACCCTTAAAATAAAGAATATCAAAGCAAACTAGAGATACTAAAGACAATGTTTGCTCACATGAAAATATCAAAACATCAAGAAAGACAGTAGAGGAGAGAGAGAAAAAAAGATACACCAAATATAGCAGTGGGCCTGAGGAGGCTGCAGCCAGCAAGGGCAGTGCCAAGAAAAAGAAGAAAAAGCTTCAAAGAGCATCCAAAGATTAGAATTGATATTACCTGTGAGGTGGGAGTGGGGTGTGCCCTAACATGACATTTCCTATCCCATGCCCTAAATCTCAGTCAATAAGAACAAATCAGCAAAAATCAAACAAAACATAAATAAAATAAACAATAAAAGTAAAAACATAAATCAGCAAAAAAGACCAAAATGGAAAACAAAACAAATAAAAAATCAAATTCCTCTGGTGTCCCCTATTCTGTGGTAGTGTCCAATTTAGAGCCCAAATCTGCACTATGTAACCCTGATAGGTCTGCAGTAGCACTAGTGCTGGGTGATGGGCTGGTCTCGGCCCCCAGTGTGAAAGGCGTGGGCAGAGTCTGCAGCCAGCAACTTTCTCGCGTCTCTTAGCAGCTCCCCCATGTCTGTTTATCCTGTTTGTGTCTGCACCATTCACCCAGTTGCCATGGTACTCTCGGACAAAAATATCCCAAGGCCGCTCCCAGTTCTGTATAAAGTTGGTCCCTTCCTTCCCATCACTCTTTTTCACTCTGCTGGCAAGTGTCTCCCCTCTCTCGCACTGTGGGAAGCAGGGTGTGGGGAGCGCTGTCGGCCAAATCACTGCCCTGGCTCCACTGTGGAACAAACAAAGGCTCCTTCTGTTTCCTTTCTCTGACCACTGGGAGCAGGGTGTGAGGAAGGCTAACTTCCGCCTTGTTCTCCACTCCAGTACACAGCTGATTAAGTCCCCCACCCTGGGTCTCGCTGTCGTGCCACTCGGAGCAGAGCAGGAGCTGTGGTGCTCTTCCACTCACTATCTTCTCCAACACCGCTGTGGCTCCTAACCTTGCTGTTGCTGAAGATTCCGGGTAGCCACTATGGCACATGGCCAAAAAGGAAAGAAAAAATCGTGGTAGTCCACTGGGGAGGGAGCAGGTTCCTGACCACTCATCGCGTGTGTAGTGGTGAAATTGGCTGACAGGGTAAATTGTCCTCTGTTTTGGAAAGCAAAAAAGGTGAAGGGCTTTCTATCCCAAATCTATGCCGTGCAACTATTGCAGTCCATTGCTTTCGGGGTACTTCCCACAGTGGAGTTCCTGCTCTGTACACAGGCGGAGGTCCCACAGGCAAATTACCTGTGTTTTCATTTGATTTTCTCTGAGTAACTCAAATGTGGCCCCTCTCTATTCAGCCATGTTGAATCCCTCCATCTGATGATTTGTTGAGAACAAATATAATATTCATATCCACTTGTTATTCAATAACTTCGTGACTTACTATGTAAAGAGTTAAATAATCGCTAGTATGTACCATATATATTTTTCTATATTATATAATTATTGATTTTTTGTTTTGAATAAGTTGTGTGAGATATTTTTGCCCTATCACCATTGTATATCTGTATCTGTATATTTAATGCCTTGGCATTCATCCATGGTATCAGGTTTTCTCTGAAGATAATTCTGAGAAGACAAATTATTCGGTAGCAGTATATGCACATATTTAATTCAATTTAGGAATGTCAAATTGCATACCAAACTGGCTTATCTCCCTTCAGCACTGCACAAGGCGTCTTCTACGTCTACAGTTTTGCCATCAATTCGATTCACTCAATTTTCTTTTTGTTTTTTTGTCAATAAAGCTTCATGTTTGATATAACTTTATTTTTTCTCACATAAGAAGACAGCTTGAGTTGTTTTATTAGCTCTTGAGGCTGTCATGACACAACATTACAAATGCTGTAGCTTTGAACAATATGAAATCATTCCCTTGCAGTTTAATGGATGAGAAATGAGATCAAGGTTTTGCCAGTGCCAGTTTCCCTGAGCAGGTTTCAGGCTCCTTCCCCTCTGAACCACATCCCTCCTGGTTTGAGACAGCAGAATTTCGATCTCTGTGTGCTTATGTCATCACATGGACTTTGCCTTGTATGTTTCTGTGTCCTCTTATGGACATTGTTATTGTATTTAGTGTCCACTCTAGTCCAATATGATCTCATTTTGATTCTTACATTTGCAAAAACTCTGTTATTGCACGCCACATTCTGAGGTTCTGTGATTGAAGGTACACTATTCTATCTGATACATTTCTATTTTCTTTTAAATTTTATTTTAAAGTGAAAAGAACATAAACAAAACAACAAAATGAAGACAAAAACAGTAAAAACAATACAGAATTTCAAAACAAGATGATAGTAAATTAACAATGGTTGTTGTATTACATATTGTTATCTTCAAAGTAGTCACTCAGACTACCAGATTTAGTTATGGAAGATTGATCAAAAAATTCAACATTAATTGTCCTTTTAATAAACTAATAGAAACAAATACTGGTGGGGCTGTGGGAAAAAAATGAACACTTCTCCACTGTTGGTGGGAGTGTATACTGATACAAATACTGTGGAAATCAGTGTGGAGAATCTTCAAAAAACTAGGATTAGAGGTCTCATTCAATCCAGCTATTCCCCTTCTAGGTATTTTTTTCAGAAGAACTGTAAACATCAGACCACAGCCATATATGTGTGCCCATGTTTATAGCAGCACAATTTGTAATAGCTACATTTTAGAAACAACCCAAATGCCCATCAACTGAGGAATGGATGAAAAAGACGTGGTATTTTTATACAATGGAGTATTACTCAGCTATAAAAAAGATAAACTTGAGGATTTTATAGGCAAATGGATGCAACTGGAGTCCATACTCATAAGTGAAATAAATCAGACCCACATATATAAAGATCACATTGTATTGTCTCCCTAGTGTAAGAATCTGAAAGTGCTTTGTTTTTATTAAATCAATACTATTTGTAAATTTTATCACATTATTTCATGTAGTTGTTTTCAAAATTACCAAAACTGTGCAGATAAATCTCATAGTTGGAGGATTCCACATTTCTCTGATTGTCTTTAGTAGTATATAGAACAGTATATTATACTTTCCCAGAGATTATTCTTTCTAGACTTTTATTATATTGTAAACATTTGTCTGTATTTTGAGAAAAAAATTATTGAGAAACATATAGTCCAGAATCTGGGTAGTGCTACTAGCAGTAGAGTAGTTATAAATTGGCACACAGTTTCTGAAGAAAGATTGTTATAACTTTAGTTCTTTTACCTCCTAAGAATAGAAAGGGGTAAGATACTAAATATTTGTATCTTAGCTCTCTAATATGTTGTATTGATAGGTTCTTGCCCAGGTACTATGATAGGGAGCTGAGTTAGATAGAAATGTTATAGGCAGTCAGACAGGGCCAGGCTCTCCACAGAGCCAGTATGGAAGGCAAGCTACCTTGCAAATAGAGACATATTTGCTGTGGGTCAGACCCCAAGACAAAGGACTACACAAATGCACCCACACACCTCCCTAGGTGTGAATATCAGGGTTTGAGATTCTACATAGGTAGCAACTACCTTCAATAAGCCAGGAAGAGACCCCAGCCCCGCCCTCCACAGGAAATCTACCTTCTCTGTCCATGCCCACTTGCTGTGTGACTCGCCTCCCCATCTGATCCCAGTTTACTGAATTTTGCTTGAACAGTTATACTTGTAGTCATATTGGCTAGCTGTAGTTTTGTCCCACCTTATGCCCACCTTGTAATTTCCCATTTTCCTCCCACCTTGGATCTGCCTCACCTGTGGTTTTCCTCTGTAAAATCCCTGGAAAAACTCAGGCTACTTGGGCAACACACTTGGTCCCCTTCTGTCCCTCTCTTGGACAGAAGCTTTCTTTCCCTCAATAAATATGTTCTGCTCTTAACCTCCATTGTTCCTAAAATTTATTCTTCAATTTTAGAGAAAACGAACTAGTCCCAGATATTGTTCAGGTTGGGAGTTTCTATTTTCCTGTAGCAGTATGAATTACTGAATTATATGGTGGTGGTGGTCTAATATGGTTGAAGCCCCAAACAAGAGCTTATGTCCCCAATGACCAACCCCCCTTTTCTCCTCCTCTCAGCAACTTTCTCTGGGCACACAAAGAAACCCCCAATCAGCTCTTGATGTGTCACTAAGCCCGCCCTTTAAACTCCACCCCTAGCCAGAGTCTTTGTAAACCGCAGGTCCCTTGTCCAGTGGAGTCCGGTGCTGCATGCTACCTTCTCCTCTTTATGTCTGGAGTAAAGGCCTTCTTTCCTTTCTTTGTTTGGTTCTTTTCTGCACCAGAAATCTAACAATAAGTGTCTTAAACATTCTAGGTCATAAGACAATAAAATTCCAAGACCTCATTTTGGACAGTCTACTTTTTTTTTTTTGGCATGGGGAATTGAACTCAGGATATTGTGCTTGCCAGGCAGGTACTTATGCCACTGAGCTATATCCCCAGCACTGACAGTCTACTATCAGAATTTTAATTTTTCAAATATTATTTTTGAATATAGACCAATGATTTTTTTCACCACTCTTACTTTAATACCTCAAAAATTTTATTTTTTCTAGATACATTATTGTAGAGCTAAATTAGATAGAAATTAATATATAATCAGAGAGGGACTGGGTTCACAAAGAAGCCAAAAGAAAAAATAAAGATACCAAAATTGTTGCTGTAAGTGCATCTGAAGACCATGTCACAAAATAAAGATGCAGTGTCCAGGGCTACATACCTCCCTAAGGGATAAACAGTGACTTGAGATTATATTGTAATTAGCATGACCTGTTACAGTAAGTCCATGTAGGCATCAATAACACACGTAAGTGACCAGATCATTTGGACTCATCTCTTCCTAAAAATGTTTCACCCTTTCCATGTAGCCTTGGCATGTGACTATTTCCCTCCGGGATCAGTATCAGCTAAACATCCACATTTGTAATCCTATGAGTTGACTGTAGCTTGATTCACATTTTACCTACACTGAAACTTTGAGATGTAAATTACCCCAGAAAAAGGGCCTCAGAGCCCACCCTGCTCAGGACCCCTGCTGAAATTCCAGGAGCCACTCTTCTCACTTTATTTCCAATAGCACTTCCAACTTCTTCCTTTGGTTTGTGCCTTCATTCCTCAGTGTTGTGGAATGGCAGACTCATCATATCTGACATCTAACAGGTTGGGAGTTATATATGGTTTATCCTTTATCAACCTAACCTACCAGTTATGCTCAACATAAAATATTTTGGAAGGGAAAGCAACTAGTGAAAGGATTTTTAAAATAAGTACTAGCTTTCTAGTTTCTTCTGAAATTTGGAAGGATCATTGGTACTTTTAGTGAAGTTAAATATAGTTTTGTGAATCTATGGTGGGTCATAGATTTGAACTCATCAATGATATTTTTGACATCTACCGTATTTCTTGTTACTAGTCAACCTTGCCTTTTCCAGAAGCATTTAATTCTTAATGGTGATGTGGTTGGTTGTGATGTCCACTGGAATTCTTATAGACATTACTTTAGTACATGCTTCCACAAGAATAAAGAAAGCTTTAGATGCTTCCAAATGTGCTCCTAGTGGGCAGGACTCAGCCCTGACTGAGGTGTAGAGGGATATGCCTCCACTGCTCTGAAGGAGCAAGATTACAAAATGCTGACGCCCTCCTACTCAGTCTGTTTCAAATTTCAATGAAGTATGACCCTAGCAGGCAGAGCAAAAAGTGACAGAGAAGAGCAATATTAGCACTATATATTTAGCAGTATTAGTAGGGTTAGGGTTTCTGGGTTCTGTGTTCATAACAGGTAACAGGTGGGGAGAATATTTCCTTCTTTTGGTGATAATCCAGAACTTTTACACGACAAGAGGGACAGTAGAGATAGACTAGTTGGTTAATTGGCTGATTGTTGATTATGGGGATTGAACCCAGGGCCACTTGCATGCTAAGCACCCTCTCTAAGACTGAGTTATCTGCACCTTCAGGTTTTGGAGATTATTTTTTAAATAACAATATTAAGAAAACTAGCTAAGCTAGGTGTAGTGGCACATGTGTACAATCCCAGCACTTGGACAGCTGAGGCAGAGGAGTGCCATGTGTTCAAGGCCAGCTACTGCCTGGGCTACAGGTGAGTTTCAACCCAGCTTGAATTACAGAGTGAGACCTTGTGTTAAAAACAAATAAAAGCATAAAACACAACACACATGCAGAAACTCATACTTTGGAGAAAAACACCAAATATTGAAAACCTTTTTCTGAAGTCACATCAGAGTTCACAGATGTCATTCACAAGCAGTTCACATCACTTCTGTGGAACAATTTTTTCATCAAATTTTGGAGTACATCAACAAATGTGTCTTTTAAAAATGTAACTTTGTATTAGTCTAAGCTAATGAAGCATTTCCATGATATATGCTCAGAAGAGTATCTCTAATCAGATGTAGTTCAACCTGGATTAAATGTTTTATCCATGAAATTGGTTGCTTATTCAGGAACATCAAAGTATGCTCTTAAATGTACTTTATGTAGAAAATTATCTCTTGAGCACAGAAAGTTCTAGTATTCAATATTTGTCTTTTCTCTCTAGAATGGCTCATGTTTATGTCCCTACCCTAAAAATATGAGCAACCTGTGATAGCTGCTCTGTGAAGTTTTCTTTTTGTCTCCAGTTATCCATCTTTTTGTGGTTTAATCTAGCCAAAATAGGAGAGTTGAGGATGGGGGAAAGGACTACAAAGACATGAGGTAACTACAGAAGACCAGAAAGTTTTAAAAGCCAAGTCCTGCACAGATTATTAGTTTTTCCCTAGAGGCACATCCTATAGTATTATCCTGTTCTGAGACTGACATCTACTGGCACGTAGTGGAATATCATCTGTCAAATTGCTCCTTTGTCTGCCAAAGGGTAATGAGAGCCAAATATGAAGGAAAACAGTCAGGAGTGATTTTTTTTCTCTCTTACGGGGAAACCACTTACCACCCCTCCTTAGACAGGCATAATGTAATGTTACATGGTTTTATAATTGGCTAAGATGCATCCAGCTTGTAAGGCATCCCAGGTCTGGATTTTGTCCAAAGGATGCATAGTGAGTACAGGGGGATCCAAAGGTCCAAAAGGAAGTAGTACTAGTGGCCACAAAAGGCTAGACCTACCTGGCTCTCTGCTTCATCAGAGGTCACTTTGGTAAAAGCTAAGTTGGTTGTGGATGACCCTACAGGATGTCCTGTAAAGTTTTGATGTAAGAACTGACTCAAGGAAAGGGTTTATAATTTATAACCTAACCCTGAGGAGATAGGTCTTATTAGGGCATTCCCTCATAGGTTGAACAGCTCAGGAAGTATCAGGAGATGCCCTGCAAGGTTCCCACTAATGGGTTGGGTTTGATTCAGGGAAAGGCCTGTAAGTGTCTCACAACCTGATTTTTACTCTATATACAGGCCCATGACGAGAAATGCCTCATCTGTTCCAGGAGACTCCTGCCTGAGTGTCCCTTTACTCACTGGTAACAGTTTGATCCCAGGACCCTTCAGAAAGATATCTTCTGTTCCCATATAATGAGAAATATTCTTTGTATTCACTTGGGGAAAAAGAGGTATAGCTACCCTTTGGCTGCCTAGAGCATAACAGCATATTTCAAAGAGATCTCTATTATAAAAACATGGAGAGGAACAGGGGTGCTGTACATTAAAGCCTTCTGCCAGAAGCAAACTTTGTCCTAGAACAAATCCTCTCTCCAGAGCTAATACTATTAAAGACTCCCCCTTGTCAGCTCTTCTGAGCACAGGGTACACCCTTCACATTATGCTCAGTCAGTACCCACAAGAGAGATCTTGATCCCACCTCCCAGTTCTGGGCTGGCCTCCTATAAAGCCCTGGGTTCAGGGAACTCAGTATCTAGGCCTGCAACTGCTCTACCACTTTGAGAATTAGCCAGCTCAGATTAGGTACCATCTGGGTGTAAGTCCTTTTTTCAGCTATGGATATTCACCAATGCAAAGAGAAACTGGGTAGATTTTTTAAAGACTGAAAAATTTCCTGATAGTTTACACTTCCTAACAATGGCTTTTGATTTGATCTGGTGAAATGTCCAGTTTATCCTGGTTTCTTGCTGTAGCACTACAAAAAGATTTAATAGCTGCAAAGGAAGCTGATGATGAAGGCTTTGCAGGTTTGCCCACTGACCATCAGCCGCTTGGTACTTTACCTGGACACCCAAGTAAGATTACAGTACAGGGGGTGGGGAAGTCAAATGGAGGGTACACCTGCGGGCCATCTCAGCAGTGCATCAAGGAGGCCCAAGCCTGTGAACTACTATTAGGTCAGAACTATAAGTTACGGGTTTTAAGAAAATCCAGCTACCTTCTGCCTCTGGCTTGAAGGGACAGTCACTAAACACACTAATTTAGACTGAGTCTAGAGAAGGTTAGATTACCCTAGGACAGTCTTTTATTAATTAGTCATCTCCAGATATAAGCATGCTCCAGAAACTCCAACAAAGCCTCTAAGTCACTTGGTTCATGTGGCTTATTCCACCTTTAATAACTGAAAAGATCAGAGGTAAAGCATAAGTTGACAGGCTAAGCTCTGCTCACCCTAAAAAATGAGGCTCCTGCTGAAGCCCACAGGGCCACTGGAAGTCAGGGTGGTCTAAAGAGTGCTGGAATTAAATCAAGGTGCTTCAGGTGCAGTGAATGACAGTGCTCAAGTTGGTCTGCATGACCTGCAAGCAGAACATCTTCAGTGCCTTACAGAAGCCTTACATGGCATTAGATGTAGCAGGTAAATATTTGAGATACTGGGACACCTTCTCAATTCTAATTTCTGACTGCAGTAAGCTTTCATCCCATTCCTCAATTGCTCTAGTCCTTAAAGGCATTAGCTGGTCACCTTTTCTTGTATTCCTATTCTGAACTGCCAGTTGAAGATTTTCATTTCCAAACTGCCTTTATAATGATACCAGATTACCCCATACCAGTAGTCAGAATAGATATACTCAGGGTCACTCTGTGATTCAAACCTCTAGCAACTCAAGTTCTAGTTGCTGGGAATTTGTCCCCAAGCTTGATGTGATGGCAACTCAGGAAGGGCTACTATGGCTACTCCCGTAGTCATTTAGCTGAAGTAAGCTGATGTATCCCCTCACAGAATACTGGATTAATTTAAGAGAGAAGCAAGAAAAGGGATAAATCCCATTACTGACAAATTTTTGTCTATAAGGTTGTTGGCGCCTTGCCAGTTTCCATACAATACACTCTTTCTACCAGTAGTCAAGCTGTTGGGAGTATATTGCTTAGCATGAGCTCTCAGGTCCAATCATACCTATTCAACCATTAGTAGCAGAGCCAGATGCCTTTTGAGCACAGAACACAGGGAACACTAAGTGGTTCTGTTCTTGATCTCAAGGATGCCATCTTTTCTGTTCCTGTGGTCCTAATTCTAAATACTTTTGCCTTCAAATAGAAGATTCCCCAAACAAGACTTTGTTAACAGTGTACTTGGACTATCATGCCTTAGGGTTTTACAAATAGACCCTGATTTACATGGGCTTTAGTTCAAGGCCTATAAGATTTAAAGTTTACAAAACAAAAACTATTACAATATGTAAATTATGTCCGTACTTAAAACCTTACCGAGGAGTTGTCAATAAAAGTATCATTAAGAGTCAGTTTCCTGACAAAAAGGGGTCACATGGTGTCCTAAATAAGGCCCAGATTTTCAGCAAAAGATAACCTATCTGGGATATGTCTTAACAGCACAAAGACAGCTGTCCTCAGTCAGAACAGAGGTAGTTTGCCATCTGGTTCCTCTGGAGTCTAAACAGCAGCTCAGGGCTTTCTTGGGAATGCCAAGCTTCTACTGCATGTGGATACCTCTCTTCAGATTAATGGCCAAATCTCTGTGTGAGGTAATTTGAAGACTAGAAACTTGAAATGGAACTAGCCTCTAAAGATGGCTTCCAGGACTTAAAATGAGCCCTGATGAAGGCCCCAAGACTAGTAATTCCAGATCAAAGTATGCCTTTTTTGCTCTTTGTGGCTGAAAAACACAAGTAGCCACAGGTGTTCTAACCCAATACCTAGGCCTGGAAAATCAACAAATTGCCTACTTTTATGAGTAACTAGACAGACCAACACAGTACTAGTCTAGCTTCTTATGAAAATTAACCACTATATATCTGTTTTCTAGGAATTTTCTAAGATAACCTTGGGACAAAACCTCTCAGTTGTAACCACACACCAGATTAAGTGTCTGTTAGAACTCAAGAGATATTTATGGAAAAAATCTCAAAATAACAGGCCATCTTTATTGAAAGCCCAAATATCTCTATTCAGTTTTACACCATTCTAAACCATGCCACTGTCATCCCAACCAACCAATAAATAGAACACAAGTATGAGCAAATCATTGCCCAGAATTATGCCAGCTGCCCTGACCTAAGGGACCAGCCACTGAGAATGATGGCTAGAACATGGTTCACTGAGGGCAGCAGTTTCAAAAGTTGATGTTAGGAGGGCAAATCATGCCATAGTCAGTCCTGCCCAGGTCACTGAAGCAAGAGAATGCTCTCCTGGGACTTCTGTCCAAAACGCAGAACTTAACCATTCTAACCATCCTCTCTTAGGCTCTCCAACTTGCCCAGAGAAAGAATATATATATTTGAAATATACTTTTCTGGCCTTACATGCACATTACACCAATTATCATTTTGGAAAAAGAGGAACTTTTGACTAGTTGCCAGTTGCCCATAAACATAGACCAGAGATCTTTAACCTCCTAAAGACAATAACTCTCCCAAGTGAGGGAGCAGTTTTACATGCCAGGGGATATCAAGCCTCAAGGAAGCTGTTTTCCAGGGTAATTGTAAAGCTGACTTGGCTGCCAAGTAGGCTAATCTCCAAAATAATCCTGGCTCACCAATAGCTCTTCCAATGGTCCCATTTCAAGATCTTCACTAAGAGCCAGGATACTGTTCAGAAGAGCTTCACATAATTTATGCGAATGGAGGAGTCCAAAAGAGCGAGTAGTGGTATACAGAGCCACATTCTTGCCACAACAGTGCAGTGGAATGGAAGGTCATTAAGCTCCTACATGATGACTTTCTTCTGGGGGGAGGGGGTGCTACCACTGCTATGTAATGTAGGCTTTTGTAGAACCTGGAGTCCACAACACTGTAACCCAGGTCTGTAAAATATGTTTGGTCTGTGCCTTCCATAACTCACAGACTCATCCCTGATTGCCTGAAACATACAGCAGCAAGGGTCCTCTTCTGAAAAGGACTGGCAAACAAGTATCACCTACAGAGTGCTTATAATGGGTGTACATGACAACCTGGAATCTATCTCTTGTATCCATCATGCAGTATCAAGTTCTACAGGTAAACACAGTTTTGCCAGTTCCTAATGTCTTTTATGGAATACTTTCCCAGACAGTTCAGAAGGATGTGAATACAAATATGTGTATTTCAGAGACATCATGCTATATATCCTACAGTTTCTCAGGGATGGTAGACAACTAAGTTTGACAAAAATTAATAGGCAGTCACAGAGAGATCACATACTTTAGGGAGTTAGCACAGATGATGAGACAAATTGAAATGTTGACTGGAGGTAAATCTAAACATAGCCAGCGCTCAAGATGGAGACACGATGGCTAGGCCTGTGACCCTCCAGAGAGATTAACAGTAGCTTGAGATTTTACTGTAATTAGCATCACCCAGTGGAGTGATCCCAGCTAGACATCAGACACATAGTTTCCTGACCAGAACATCCAGGCCCGTACTTCCATCTCTTTCCAGGAATGACTTTATTCTGTCCACATTAGGAATTACAGGTAAGCTGAAGTTACCAATGCTTGTTTTATGATCCCATGCTCGCTTCCCTACCAGATTGATGTTAGTTAAGCAATCCTGGTGATCCCTTAGACTGATTGCTACCCATGCTGTAAGACTGCTGTGTACTGTGGCAACAATAAAATTTCTGTATCATTTTCTATTGTAAAGAGTTTTTAAATTGTTATTTCCAACAGAGTCTCCTAAATTTCTCCTTTTGTCCTCAAATTTATTTTTCAATTTTGTGAGACAAAAATCTCAAGTTCATACAAAATTAGTTGTTTCACCATAATATTCTGATAACTGTGAATAATTTTATGCCAGTTAACATATTATATGTAAAACTCTTTATGTCTTTGCACTGTTGTTGTGTCTTATGTTTTTACATTTATGTATTATAAACAATATAAATTATCATGAGAGCTATATTTCATATTTCCTACGCATCATAGGCCATGTATTCTTTAATATTTCATTTACTTAAAGTGTTTATCTGGACTTTTCCTCCATGTCTTCTCTGAGTATGTTAATTTATTCCTCTATATTTCTCATCACTTGTTTAATACTTATTATTTTAAAACCGTTAAAAACTCCATTATTTTATTAATAAAATATTTCTCTCAGTCATAGGTCATTGCATGCTTGTATACATTTTTATCAATTATTGATGAGGTGCCATACATCACTGCACCTTAAGCAAGGGACACTTGATAAAATCTGGGGACTGTTTTGTGTGTTACTTTTTGAGTTTCAACTGGCATGTAGTGGGTACAGCTAAGGAATGCTGTGGTAAATTTTACAAGGCACAGAGGAGCATCTCAAAAGGAAGAACTTTCCAGTTCAAAATGTCAGTGTCAAAATTAAGAAATGCTCACATACATCAAGATATTGAATTTTTGTGTTTTTCAGGTAGTATAATCATTTATGGGGAATATTGTATATATCCTTTAATATGCATCTTAAATTTTTACTTTCTTAACAGTTGCTTTCAAGAAGCAAACTTTTAAATTTTGATAAGATATAATTCATATATTTTACTGATAGTGATGCTTGTACTGTTTAAGACAGCAAGAGATAGAAGTGATTTGTTACGTTTATTAATATTGAAAACTGGGTTAAATAACCCCATTATTGCAGGCTGATTGGGCCCACAATCTCCCAAGCGAGTGGAAGTCAAAGGCTTAAATAAATGAGACAATGGAAATGATGTCCCCAGGAGGGATTAACTCTTTTTTTTTTTTTTAAAGACAAAAGAATGGGACTTCCGGGAAGATGGCGACCAGGTAGGCAGCAGAGAGAGAACCTCCCAGAGGATTACCACCCAAACAATGAAATATAGCAATATGAAGACAGAAATGAGGACTTCCGGGAAGAAGACGACCAGCCGAGAGAGCGAGTGCGGAGGGAAGAACGGCTTCAGCTCCTAAACCCGACAGAGAATGCGCTACTGGGACAAACTGCACCAAACCGGGCAGCGCTCCGGGATCCCGCTCAGAACCCCACCCCCACAGCCAGCGCTGCACGAACTGGAGCAACAGCGACCGGCCGGCGGGATTTTTGAGTCGAGGAAAATCTCCATCCAGGGAAAAACATCTGAACGGCACTCCTGTCTGCACGATCACAGGGTGAGTTAAGTGCGCGCTCTAACCGGTTTTTCCTGAATCGGGAAGAAGCTCAGCCCAGCGAGAGACATCAAAGCAGCTTCAAGGACTGCGGGATCTCCCGGGTGGGAAGACCTACTTAGGCGCCCCAACGAGGTTTGTGA
>PVLD010032534.1:0-14553 GCA_004027595.1 Dinomys branickii
TCTGACTAAATTTGCATGTCTGTATATGGGTCCATACATCTACAATTCGAAGATATCAATGGATAAAGCAACAACTACTGTTGAGACCATATCACCTTGTCTATAGATTAGTTGTGATTGTACTATTTTCTATGATAATGGGTGTCTGTTTGTCAATATGTTTTTGTACTTTTATGTTTCTAAAATAATAAAAAATAAAAAAATAAAAAAAAATAATTTTTGTTTGTGGTCCTGGAGATGTAACCCAGGGCCTTGTGTGTGCTAGGGAAGTAGTCTATGACTGAGCCACATTCCTAGCCCTTTCTTTTCTTTTTTCCATTTTGTTGTTTTGTTCCCTTTTTAAAGATGTAGTATGTATTGCCTAGGTCTTGAATTCCTGGGCTCCAGTGACCCTTCTGCCTTGTCCTACTGAGTAACTGGAACTATAGGTCCATGTTACCTGGTTTTGACATTTAATATCATTATATTGTGGTCAGAGGATGTCCTTTGCATGATTCAGATTCTTTGAAAGATTTGGTTAGTTGCTTTTGACCTAGTACATAGTCCAATTTGATAACATTATACATGTACTTGAAAATGTACAAAGATTCTCACTTGTTGAAGAAGCTCAATTTTATTAATTGTACTATTCAAATCTCTTTCTAATCTTTCAATAGTTTAATTATCTAATTACTAAGAAAGATATATTAAAATCTCAAATATGGTAGTAGCTTTTCAATTGTTCCTCTCGTCTCTCAATTTTTGCTTTAAGTATTTTGAAACTATGCTGTTCAATACATACACATTCAGAATATTTATAACATTTTGGTGAAATGAAAATTTTTTCATAATATCATAATTTTAATTATGTTCAAACTTTAAACCTGTCTTGTTGGAATCCATTCTAGCCACATGAACTTTCTTTTGATTAGCATATGCCTACTATATTTTCCCTACTTTTTACTTTAATTTCTACTTGTCATGTTTGATATCATTATGAAGAACATAAAAAGGGACTTTAAAAACTTCAATCTAACAAACTGCAGTGTAAGTAGTATGTTTATTCATCTATATGTATTATGAGTGAAGCTTTGGGGGCTGGTTTCTATGATATGTTTTGCATGTCTTTCTATGTTTCATTGTTTTTCTTTTTCTTCTTTTGGGCTTATTGTAATTTTATCCCTTTGCTTTTCCCTTAATTAGTTTGAAAATTAAACAGTCTGTTTCTACTATTTTAGTGGTTTTACTTAAATATTTATCGTTCATACTCAATATAAAAATGTCCTAAACTGATCAAGATACCAGAAACAGAATGCTTGAATTTAGTTTGCTTCCCACCTACTGTCCTACTTGTCTTTACAGTTCAGAAATGTAGTTGTCTCTCTTTCCATTCCTCAAATCAGGCATTATACTTATTATTTTATTTTATTTTATTTTTATTTATTTATTTTTTTCCCCGGTACCGGGGATCAAACTCAGGACCTTGCACTTGCCAGGCAAGCGCTTATGCCACTGAGCTATACCCCCAGCCCCCTATACTTATTATTTTAAATGGGAAATGTTTTTATATTCAGTTAGATAAAACAGACAATTTTCTTTGTTTATCATTAATTCTTGTATGTTGGACCTTTATTATAGGAAAAATTGTCCTTTATTCTGAAATATAATGTTTAGAACTCCTTAGAATTCCTCTTCCTTTAGAGGAAGATTTATTAGTGGTAAATTCTCTGTTTTGTTCATCTAAAATTGTTTTATTTCTCCCTCATTATTGAATTTTTTCCAGGGTATAAAATTTTAAGTTAGCATTGCTTTTTGCTCAGCATTTTAATTGCTTCCCACTGCTTTCTGGCTCTTGTTTTTGCTATTAAGAATCTGTTGTCAATTCATATTCCTTTGTAGCTATTTTGTCTTTGCTTGCTGGCTGCTTTTACAGTAATCTCATTATCTTTAAGATGTCATACAGTTTCATTATTATTGTATAAATGTGGCTTTTTAAACTTAATATTTCTTTCCCTGTTTCCAAGGATTCCTGCTGTCTATTAGTTTTGCAAAATTCTTCACTACTGTATCTTTGATTATTGCCTTTCTCTTGTTCTTATCCTGTGCTATGTATCTCTTAACCATGCAACATGTTTTTTCAAGTTTATCACCTTATGGTTTGTTAGACTATGTGGTTAGTATAAAATTCAAACCTTGGAGCCACTATGCATAGACCCATATTTACAGATTTCCAAGGGTTACTTTTATCCTTTCCACAGCCCATGCCAAGGCAAAGATAATTTCCCTGATGGTTTTCCCTTGCTCCTATGTGAGTTCTTCTGGTTGATCCATTTTCATCATGACTATTACCCTCTGAGGGTCCACACCTGCTGCCACAGGTGCATTTTCTGTCTTCCATTAGTCATCAAAGTAGCCATTTGGAGACTGCCAACATCACCAAATACAGAGAGGGAAGAAAGTGAAAGTGGCATTGTCTGTTTTGTATTCTGATTTGCTGCTCCCTTTCATTTATTGAATAGTTTGTCTTTTGAGACAGGGTCTCGCTAGATTGACCAGGCTGGTCTTGAACTCCTTGGTTTATCGACCCTCCCTGCTCAGTCTCCCCAGTAGCTGGAACTGTAGGTGTGTGTAACTGAAATGAGCCCTTTGATTGTTGAATGATAGGGTACTTTTACCTCCTTGTTAGTTCATTTATACTTTCATAAGTATGATAATAATATTTTATCTAGCATTCCAGATGCTTGTAACTGAAGAAATGTTTAGGTTATTTGATCCATCATGTCATTGAGTATATAAGCCCCCAATCCAACAGTCCATCCTATCCCACAATTGTTGCCATTTGTGAAGAATGAGCCCTCAAGGCCTCCAAGGAAAACAGTGATCTCTGCCCTGCAGTCCTCATTCCATCCTCCCTCATCTATTTTCTTAATTCCTGCTTAACTTTTACTACTTTAGAAGTCTTTATTCACCTCTTCTTTGCTGCTACTTCAGGACAATACTTTAAATGAACTAGTTCCTCAGCTATAGCTGAGAAACAGACTGAGGGAAAGAATACATATATATTTCCTTTCTTAACTAATACTACTCAGCATTTCCAAAATGGTACATAGCATCCATGTGTCCTGTTCTGTGTTACGGTCCCGCCTTTGAGTTGAGCAATCCTGGCAGCAGCAATAACCCTGTCCTACTGCTACAAAACCTTGACATCCACAAAATTACAGCTGCTTCTGCAGTCTGAAGTCCCATAATATCCATCCCTGCCCTAGACGAAAGTTATCTAAAATGAGAACTCTACGTGCTCAGTTTGAGATCTTAGGCAATTTCTGGGCTAACATCAAAATGAATCCATTTTTTTGCCAATCTACTGCCATTTGGGACTGCAGCAGGATATTGAGAGCCCTGCCTCTGAATTCGAGCCCCAGCATCTGTCAGACTGACCACCACCGTGGTCACTCTCAGTGACTTCACTGTAGCCTCACTGTGGAGTCCTGTCTCTGTACTCGGCCAGGGTGCTGCACATACTGTTCAGGTTGTGCCCTGAATGACTTTAGACAATGCTGTCTATGCTGCATTCATCCTAGATTTATATTTATTAAAATAAACAGTTATAGCAGAAGGCTTTCAAATGTCTCCGTGAGAATTTGCTAATTCACCCAAAGACACCATGTGAACCAGAAGCACTTCTGAGCACAACAGCATTCTGGTACGCTAGTTTCTGGACATATTTGTGTTGGGTCTCCTGGAGGGACCAATATGCTAAATGTTGGGGTCTAGAAAATGAAATACCCCTTTACTTAAAGGTATTAGCAATAATAGGCATAAGGGAACCTTTGAGACCTGCTCCCATATGCAATGTCCATTCCTCAGAGAAGCCCGCCCAAGTTTTAGAAGACATAGTTGGGGAGAACCTGCATGCACAGACATGTTTTCATAGAGCAAAACATGTGCCAGGGAATCTCTCAAACGATCCACAAGGCAATGCAACACTGCAGATTCCAGGTCCAGCGTGGCAAGGCCCTGGAGGGACGCGCCTCCCTGGAGGCAAAGTAGACATGGGAAGGGAGGGGCTGTAACCTCATCCTCCCTCCTTCCTTTATTACACTTTTTATTATGTTGCTTTAAAACGTATAATGTGATAAACAAAATGAGATTATTTGAAAGAAATATAATACATTTTTTGCAAATAATAAAAGTCACAGAAAGGAATATATATATATATATATATATATACACATACACACACACACACACACACACACACACACATATATATCAGAAAATCATGTTTTGACTTAAAGAGTAAATAAAAAATATATATACCATTAAATGTATAATAGCATTTTTAAAGATGAAAGTGCATTTAAACTAAGATGTTAAAAGCCAGTGGACTCCAGTTGAAATGTTCTTTCCTTTATTTTTAAAACTACCCTTTAAAAATTCATTTCCATGACAAAAAGTTTTGTAATTAAAAGGCATTATTGTAAGTGAAATACAAAGATCTTGAGAAATAAGCTTAGAGCTAGTTGGGACAATTAGAGATTCTAGTAAAGTAAAAAAGAAAACATGAATTAGCCTGGGATGTGCATGTTTACATAAGATAAATTTTGAAATATACTGGGATGCAGAAAAGAATATTTTAGAGATCTGTGATATACTAGTGAAAAATTAAATAATTTCTGAGTTACCAGATAGTTTGTATCAATCAATCTCAATTAAAATTTTAATTTGTTTTACATGAACTCATTGAGTAATTTTAAAATCACTTTGGATAAATTGGCCAACGATGATAATTGCTTGCCAATTTAATAACTGGCAACAAGAAGACTGCTGGGGACTGCAAATTATACATTGACATAAACTCTGTCTGAGGCCCTCCTTGCCTTGCCTTGTGGGAGACTGGAATGTGGAAACCCCCACCTTTTCTCTACCACTGCTGAGATCTCAGTGGCCCGTGTGATGCTGTGTCTCTCACGGGGCAGGATGAAGTCTGCTGAAGACAATACAAGAAGGAGTGGTACCCAGTGTGGGGCTGGGGGCGGATCTTAACTAGTTTCTTTTATGATGTTAAACTAGCCCATCCACCAGTACTTCCACGCTGTTCTAGAAAATGTATCCTACCCTTCCCCTTGCACTGGATTATAAAAATAGAGGCAAGCTGGAGAGTCTTTGTCTTGAGGCATTGAGCTCTTAGCGCCCCTTTTATGAACTACTAAATTTGTTTCTGTTTTTTCTTCAACCTCACCACATCCCTCATACAGGCAGTTGGGGATCTTGGCCAGGTCCTGACAGAAGATAATAAAGAAGAAAAAGGAAGAGAAACAAGCAGAGGAGGAAGAGAGGAATATTTCTTTCACAATTTAGAATCCATCTTAAATGAGATGCTGACATACAGACAGAAATTTCAAATAGTACAGAAAATCCATACAAATAGGCAATTACACATAAAAACTTTATATATAATGAAATGAGTGCATATGCGTGCATGTGTATATATCTATACCCATATGATGTACCTTATTATTCTTCATAACCTCATTAGTAAAGCACGTGAATAGTCCAGTCGCACAAAATGAAAATCAATTATAAAACATTTTAAAATCTAACCTTCCTAGTCATTATAACACAAATCCAAACAGTAAGATCTCATTCAGACTTATTAGGCAAATAGGATAAAACAAGCCTACTTTATTGAGGTACATCTTAAGATAACTGATAACTTCTTGATATGCTTAGGAATCATTTATTAATCTCTTTGGAATCCTATTTGATAATATACATCAAATTCAATAGAAATGCCTATATTCCTTGTTCTAGTGGAGATCATAAGGATTTATCTTAAAATGACTCAAAGGATAAAACTACATTCATGATGATGTTTACTTGAGCATTAATTGTAAAAATGGGAAATGAGGGCAAAGTTGAAATGTTTGCCGATAGAGGAAATGGTTAGGGAAAGTGTCATTTTAAAAGTTCACTAAAAATTCTGTGCTTCTTAAAAATTAAGAGCATTAGTCTGTTATGCCAGCTCCATGGGAGGCTGAGGCAGGAGTTTAGGGCATGGCCAGCCAGCCAGGCAGGTGGGTTGACCTGTCAATGAGGGAGATCCAGGACACCCACCTCTGATCTGATATTAGCCTGGGGGGGGGTGTGCAAAAGACTTCTGCCATTAACCTGGTCGCCACTGTGCTCTTTTCCCCAGTGGCCCACTCTGCACTCTGCAGTGTATAGCTCTTTTCCTACTTTTAATTAGCCTGCACTCACTCTGTGGAGCATATTTCTTTCTATCTTTAATAAATGTAAAAGCTCACCACCTTTTTTGCTTGTCTTGTCCCATTATTTGTTCAGAACAATGAAAACCTAGAAAGACTCTTTAGCAGGAGTCCACAGCACCCCCAGAACCCCAATAAAAGAAGAATCGCAAGTTTGAGGCCAACATGAGCACCTTAGTGAGATCCTGTCTCAGATTTTTAAAAAATTTCAACGTTGAATTTGATGTATGTGTGTCACCATTATTGAGGACTTGCTGTAAAGCAGATAACCTCTGTGTGTGTGTGTGTGTGTGTGTGTGTGTGTGTGTGTGTGTGTGTTCGCTGACACAATTACTCTGCAAGTCAAGTATTTTTCATTCTCAGTGTAAAGATCTGACATCTAGTGCTCTAATGAGATTAGATCACTTACTCAGGGCAGTGAGAGGTGCAGTAGCCCTAGATGCCTGCTTATGCAAGGTGGGTCAAAGTAGAAAGGCCCTGCTGGCAGAAGAAGCCCTTGACAGGCGCACTCTGTCCTATGTTTTCTTATCTCTTATCCACGTTGCCCTTCTTACTGATATAGGGAAAGGAAACTCCCAACCTGTTAGATATCTGGGACAAGTTTGTGTTCTCTAAAACCAAAGAATGAATTTTAGGAACAATGGAGGTTAAGAGCAGAATATATTTATTGAAGGAAAGAAAGCTTCTGTCCGAGAGAGAAAGAGAGAGAGAGAGAGAGAGAGAGACAGAGACAGAGAGACAGAAGGGGACCTGAGTGAGTTGCCAAGGAATCTTCCTTTTTTTGGGATTTTTATAGAGCAAAACTACGTGGTAAGGCAGGTGCAAGGTGGGGAAAATGGGAAATCACAAGGTGAGCATGAGGAGGGACAAAACTATGCTCAACCAATAAGATTATGGGTATAACTGCTCAGGTAAAATAGGTTAAGTTGGGATCAAATGGGAAGTGGGTCAGGTAGCAAGCAGACAGGAATATAGAACAGGGGCTTTTCCTGTAGGGGATTGGGTTAGTGACTCCTCATGGACTTTTGAAGGTGATCCATACCTATTTAGAGTATCAATCCCTGATGCCCATCCCTAGGGAGGTGTGTGGGTGCATTTGTTTTATCTTCTGTCTTGAGGTCTGGTCCACAGCAGCATGCCTGTCTCCCCTACAGTTGCAAGGCATCTCGTCTTCTGCACTGGCTCCTTCAAGGGTCTAGCCCTGTCTGACTGCCTATAGTATTTCTGTCTGACACATTTGCCAACATTCCTCCCTCTGAAGAAGTCACCTGAACTGCCATAAGGGAATAATGGGTGATGACTGCTCTGGCTTCTTCAGGCTGAGGAGGGTCATAGTTGTTGATTGGCAGTCAGACATACTCTCCAGAGGGTCTGTCTAAAGGCCCTGGGTAGACACCAGGAATGTTCATCTTGGTTAGGCATATAGCTTTAAGTCTGGAGGAGACAAAGCCAGAGAAACAATTAAGGTCAAATAATAAGATGTTATGAATACAGTCAACAAAGATTTCCGCCACGAGGAGCCAGTAATGGCTTCCCATAAAGAGGATGTGGATAAGGTCCAGGGAATTTCAGAGTCGGACATGTCATTGATCTGTTGTCTAATATCTTGAACAGCTATTGAGACATTAACAGAAGGATCAGGAATATACACATAACGTCTAGCTTTTATGATTGCACAAGCACTTCCTGTGCTGCTGTTAGAATGTCTTATTGTCATCCAATTTTGGAGGATGGCCTGTCTCATTAATTTTACTTCTTCATTTAGGAGAGAGACCTCTATGGTGTCATTTAAGGCCCATTGAGTATAGTTAGTTAAGGCCTTGATATGGGTCATATAACTCTCTGTCTAGACAAGATCTGGCGGATCCAAGTAAAAGGAATCTAAAAGTAATCTAGCATATTCGTTATAGGTTTATCTGTATGATTACCTGGGGTCTGCCATCCTCTAGAGAACAACAAACTTTCTGAGGAATTAGAGCATGTAGTATCAAAGTGAGAGCATTAAGAGCTGACAGGTAAGTTTAGAAACTGTTTCTAAGGGATAGCAATTGTAACTCTGACTCTTAGCCCCCTTTACTGATGGAGTCTGGCATTTTGTAGTAAGTCCCTTTAGCTTGAGTTATAATTATCTCTAAATTTTGGTGGCTTGTGAAAACCAGCTTAACACATTATGTTGACAAATGAAAAACTCTTTAAGTTTTTGTACATGAACAGCAATATGCACTACATTTATATAAACCAGCCTCAGCTTCATTTTAATTAGTTGACAATCTAAATATATACTTTATAGTATTTAGACAAGATACAATCTCTCCAGGATGAAAGAGCTGGGCTTCTAGGCATAACTGAATGGAATGGATGAACAGAAAGTTAACCCAGTTATAGCTTCAGTGAGGTATTTTTTTCTAATGCCTGCTTTTGTTGAGGTATGATGACTGGAAGGAAGGTCAGGGTTGGAGAAGGACAAAGAGACCTGTGCCAGTGTCCAGAAATAGCCTGGTTCCTTTTCCCTCTAGTCATGATTACTCAGGGCTCTTCTGTGGAGAGGACAGGTAGCAATGACTGTTCGGCCAGAGGGAGGAGGCGGGGTGCCCTGGGGCCTTTCAGTCCTACTGGACCCCCTGGAAAGATGAGGCTGAAGTCTGGGGTCTCCACCTCAGATTGCAGTCTGGCTTCCAGTGGCTGCCTTGGCAGTCAGGGCATGGCTTGGGGGTCTCTTAAGGCAGTCTCTCTTAAAGTGGCCTGGCTTTTGACAGTGGCACCAGATGAACCTAGTCCTTGAGCTCCTCTTCGAGCCCAGAGAATCAGACTTAAGGTCGCTTCTTTTTGAGGCCACAACAAAAAGCAGCCACTTTTTGATCTCTTTGTTTTCTCTCTTTGTTTTTCTCCCAGTGCCAATTATAGAATACTAAGGAAGCAGTTTTTACTACAGTATCAAGTAAGCTATGTGGAACAAAAGCTATCTTTTGCAGTTCTTTTTTAATATGTGGGGCTGCCTGGGTAATAAACATGTCTTATGCAAATCCTGTCCTTCTATTGAATCAGGACATATATTTTACCAGCACCTCTAGTAAACGTTTTAAGAAGGCAGAGGGGTTTTCATCTTTCTCCTGATAAATAGCTGAAAATTTCAAATAACTAGAAAGCTCGATTTTTGTCCTCAAACCTTTAAGAGTACACACTTGGAAATGTCTCCTGCTCCAAGCTCCTGTCTGGCTGTTAGGCCAGCAGGGGTCTTGGGTAGGGACTGCTTGGGCTCAAGTGGGAACTGGGTGTTCACTTGGTTGTATGTCTTCGGTTGTTTAAAATTAACACTGTAACATTCATCCACAAATATAATAGCAGCTTGTAATGCTGCTTGCCTCTCATTAGAAGTCACTGTTTGATTTCAGATTAACATTACATCTTTCCAGGCTAGCTTATATGGCTGAGTAAATTCTCTAAATACATCAATGTACTTATCAAGGTCATCTGAAAATTTTCCTAGTTCTAGCTTGATCTGCTTAAGTCATTGAGAGAAAGAGACATATGAACATAGGTAGTCTCATATGGATCATAATTATACCTTGGACATAAATATGAATTATTTCCTAATGTAAAGAAATTTTGAACACAAGGCAATTCTGACCATCTTCCCTCTTTTTTACAGTATGATTGTAGTTGTAGAAGAACATCATCATCACTTCCTTTGTATCCCATTTGGGTTCTACAGGGTAGGCAGGCCACATATATGCAGAAAAATATCAGATGGCCCTTTTTCAACATGGAAGGGTCAAACACCTTCCAGCACTTAAGAATGTATTCTAAAAGAGTAAAAGACTTTGACTCTAAGCATCTCTGATCTAGAAAACAAAAAGAAATAGTTTGAGCATCCCCTCTTTACTTCTAATAGATTTCTATACCCTAAAAGGTGTCTCTTGAGTATATTCTACTCCAGGGCAGGTGAATGCCATCTGGAGAGGCAGAAGACAAAAATTCAACCAGCCTATCCATACCTGAACTGGTACACAATTTACTCCTCCCTGGAAGCTGATGAACTGTGTACTTACTCCTATTGGACATTTATAAGCATAAATTATAATTGGTCTTAATTGGGACAGGAATGTTTAAAGAAGGAAACATAACTTGTAAATCACAAATAAAGCCAAGTGAGATTGTTACAACTAAATGTGCTGTAATTTTGTCTCTTAGCAGTGCTCTGATTTGAATGTGGTCCCCTAAAGTCTACGTGATGACACCCAAATTCTCAATGCTACAATATTGAGAGGTGGGATCTTCAAGAGGTGATTAGGTTGAAAGAGCTCTGCCCTTATGAGTGGACTGACGCCGTTACTTTGAGGGTGGGTTTGCCATCATGAGAGTGATCTGTTAAAAAGCCATTTGCAGGCCAGGAACCACAGGGAACCGGGATCTCAAGGCATGGTGGGGGCAGGGCCAGGGGAGGTACACATGGAATAGGCTGGGGTGTCCCTCACCTGGGCCCCTTGAGCCAGGATCTGACAGAAGTGTGAGATGGAATTCACCACTTGGAACCATGGCAGGTCAGTTCATGCAAGGCAGGCACCCACTAGCCCCAGGTCCAAGTGTTTCACCAGAATGTCTTCCCCAACTTCACAACTGTGAACATTGAAAAGCCACCTTGTTTCTTATGCAAATTCTCACCTGATGGACTACTTTATTGCTTCTTTTCTGACCAGACTTCCCTAGAAGCTTTTGAGTACCAAGGTTGCCAGGCAGCAGAAGACTTACTACAGGGACATGAGGGGGAGATCCTGTCTAACAGCAATGATGTTGAAGAGTCAGACAATATCCGGGGCCAGAGCTTTGAATGCATGTTTGTCTTGCTGCACGTTACCAGTGTTGTGGCCAGTGGCAAACACCCGAACCTGGAATATAGCCTCTTCACTGATGACCATCGGTGTGTCATTGTGGGGTCTGCAGCCCACCTCTTGGACGAGCCTCATCCTCCTGCCTATGAAGTGTATCAGAACAGTGAATCAGTGACCCCAAACCCACGGTACCCACTAAAAGACTATTCCCTGCACATCACTGATCTTCACATTGGCAGCTTGTGTGATACACACACATTTAAGTACCCTGAGGTACAGCAGGACAGTCAGACAGGCATGGCCAACCCCTTCAGAGATGCGTTCATCAACTCCCGGAAACACTGGCTGCTGGTTTATCTGTGGTACCTGGCAGAACAGGATGGCAGGGAAATGGTCAACAGACATTTCTTCTAGTACTTTGACCAGCTGTGGCAGCTGCACATGTGGAAAATGCAGCTTCTGGATGAAAACCATCGTTTATCGAGTATACCCAGTGAGGATGTGGTGACACTGGGGGTCACAGATCTCTCTCAGGCGTCTTTTTTTGTGATGTACAAGACGGTGACAACTGCAGCCACTGCTGTGTTTGAGAATGTATCAGACTAGCTTTTGCAGAGCTTTGAGAACTTCTGTGCACTGCTCCGCAGCACTGCTCTGCACAGTGAAGCCTGCGTTTGCTCCTTGGCCCACTAGCACTGGCCCACTGTGCGGCCTCTAGTAACAATTTTGCGAGGCAGATCCAGCGCTGGTTCAAAGACACAATTATAAATGCTAAATATGGAGGGCACACGGAGGTGGTACGCCAGCTGCTGGCTCAGCTCTCCATCAGTGCCCAGTCTTACAGTGGCAGCCCCTACCTGGACTTGCCCCTCTTCAGCTACAATGACAACTGGGTGTCCGTCGCGGAGCGACCCAAGACCTGTGGAAACCTCGCTATCAGGTTCTATGCCCGGGGCTCTGGGCTGCTCAAGTTTGAGATCCAGGCTGGCTTACAGGGCTGCCCCATCACCCACACAGTGCGGCACCTCGCTGCCTGCACCTTTCCTCCCTTTGAGCCTTTTGCCATTTCCATGCAGAGGACTAACACGGAGTATATTGTCAACTTCCATATGTGACACTGTTGCATGTAGGTGCCTCATCATAGCCAGGCTGTCTGACCTTGCAGGACTTTGCCCACTTCTTTCTTGTGGATGCTAGGGCAGACATACCCTCTGCCTACCCTGTGGGTTCCCGTCTGGCCTACCAGAGAGAGGAGCGAAGGGCTTGGCCTAATGCGACTTCCATTGTAAATAGTACTACTGCTGGTCAATGTAAGGTCTTCTTGCCTTTTCCCCGTGGGAATTCTCAGCATTAATTAAATTCACTGAATTTGTGTTTATTTCACATTATATTGCTGTGGAGATAAAAGCATTACGCCTGTGCCTCCTTCATCTCACTTCCTTGGCATTAAGGTTTGCAACCAGAAGCAGGTAAATCCCACTTACACATGAGAGCTGTGTATGTCCTCACCTCTTACCCAATAAGCAGGGCTATCTTCATAAGAAAAAATTAAAGCCTTGGTATTTTCTCACTTAAATAAAAAAGAAGCCATTTGCCCCTGTCCTGCTGTCTCCCCTTCAGCCATAGAATAATCAAACACAAAGACTCTTGCCTACATCCTTGGATTTGGACTTTCGCATCACTAGAACTGTAAAAATAAATGTCTTTTGTTTACAAATTACCCAGCATTCTACTATAGCAACACAAAACAAAGGCCAAAGGCATTTAGGAATGCTCTCAGAACAACTGCTGAGGTAGAGCTAAGCGGTTAGATCTTGAATGGCAGAAAACATGCAGAAGAGGGGATGGATGGGTGGTCTGAGATGAGTACAGGGAAAGAGTTCTCACCACTATACATTCTGCAAACAGTGCACAAGCTATGAAATCAAGCTCATTTCGTGACCTCACCCCTTCTTGACCCGACCACATCTCCGGGTTCATCTCCTGCAGGGCCCTACCTAATCTCTGCTCTACAGGTACCCACATAGCTGGTATTTCTGCAAGGGCGCTGTACTGGTTATTAGCATTCTACCTCTCCTCTTCAGATGCTCTCTTTTGCCTGGGGTAGTGAGTATTCCACATTGCCCTAGAGGGCTGTACGTTTGCCTGGCCTTTTCCCTGCATCCTCCAAGACTTGGCTTAAGAGAAATGGCCTCTAAGAAGCTTGCTAGGATCGTCTCCATCAGATTGGATCCACCTGAGCACAATCCCACTGAGACTTCCTTGGCTACCCCAGCTTTCTATGTAAAGATGTTAGTCAGAGAGCTCTAAGTAATGAGCAGGCAGGAAACATTCAGAAAACTAGAAAGAATCAATTAAGCTTAAGTTATAGCAAGTACTGAGTCAGGAGTGGGAGGTAGACTAGCAAGTGTCCTCTGGAGAGAGGGAGGCAGGTACTTGGGTTACAGTCATCCCTACATCCTCATTTTACCTCTTGAGTTAAAGTAGGTGAGTTTTAAGATCTAGTTGAAGACAATAATATGCATACGCACACATATTCAATGTATGTTATAGAAACTCTAAAATGAACAGACTTTTTTAATCCATTTTAACTCAAGCAAAACTGATCTGGTTCTAAGCTAATGAGAATAGCACACTGAAAGAGCAATTTTTTATAAAAGGGTTTGGAGACAACCATCTGTGCTACAAACAAATAAATTTGCCTCTGAAACTACAAGGCAACACTCTGCTGAGCCTGCAGAGAATGTCCGTGCTAATTTGACTGGCTTGTTGCCTTTGTTTTATCCATTTGGCTTACCAGCTTGAGAGCAAATTTCTATATAAAATTTCACAAGCTGGTTGAGGACCCTAGAGTGGGTGAAAAATAATGGCAGTAATTTGTATTTGTGTAAGTAGAATACTTGTCCTAAATGATCAGATCATTTCAAAATATTCTCTCATTCATTTCTAGTGTAATAGCACAAGCGTGGGAAGAATAAACATACATTTAGAAAGGACGATTTGGTAAGAAACCCTCCCAGTCATCTACATTATTCTGAACAAAACACGAGTGTTGTGATATGTATATTTCTAGGGAGTGATTTTTTTTCAATTCCTAGATTGATTTTTACACAAATGACTGAGATCACATTGACTTTATTTCTTTTTTTATTGTTTGTTTTGAGTAAAACAGAACCACAAGTGGGAGCTATGACAGTAAAAATACAGATGAAATGGAAAATAGTCTCTTGTGCTGCTCTTTCATTTTCAAATGACATTTTATATGGATGTTATTTCACTGAGTCTCTTTTGTAAAGTGGGGAATCAAAAATTTGCTAATCAATATAAAAAGCAGTAAGAATCCTTGGTAAAGCTATATAGACAAAATTATCCAGTTATATTTTTACCAATAAAAGAGGACAAAAAGAGAGAGATGATTAGAAGCTGGTACCAAAGCAAAGAAAAAAGTTTTGGCCAAAACTCCCACCCTGCTGCTC
>PVLD010032535.1:0-14550 GCA_004027595.1 Dinomys branickii
CTGTGATGGCTGTGATGGACTCTGATGGGCTGTGATGGCTGTGATGGGCTGTGATGGCTGTGATGGACTCTGATATCTGATAGACTGTGATGGCTGTGATGGACTGTGATGGACTGTAATGGCTGTGATGGCTGTGATGGACTGTGATGACTGATGGATTGTGATGGACTGCGATGGATGGCTGTCATTGGTGTGTAGGCACCTCACTCAGCGAAGACTCCTGGACCGCTTTTTGACACGTGTTCCAGTACTCTGTCAGGGCATAGAAGTATGAAGGTCTGCTTGTTCCCACAGAGCTGCTAGTCAAGTAGGGGAGGATCAGCATTCACCAGTGACAAATCCAAGCGCAGTGGGTGCCGTGAAGGGAAAGCGGGGTGGGGGTGGGGACTACAGAGGGCACAGTCAGGGTGGAGTTGTGGAGGCTTCCTGGAGGAAGTGATGCTGAGGCGGGGATCCAGATGCACAGGAAGCAGTGGACTGGTGATCTGTGCGGGGAGACTTGTTTTGTTGTTGTTGGTTTTGTTTTGTTTTTTCATACTGGGGACTGAACTCAGGTCTTCACACTGAATTACTCCCCTATCCCTTCTTTTAATTTTGGTGGAGATAGGCGCTCACTAAGTTGCCCTGGCCAGGCTTGAACTTCCCATCTTCCTGCCTCAGCCTCCCAGAGTGCTGGGGTTACAAGCATGTGCCACCACACCACCAAGAAGAGAGTTTAACTAGAAGGAACAATGCATGTGAGACAGGAGGGAGGGGAGCTCTGGGCAAAGCTGGGAAGCAAACGGGCCCACCAAGGGTAAAGTGACCAGCCCTTCACTGCGGTGCCATTCATGACTGAGAGTAGTGAGACACCAGTGCAGGACTCGGTAAACACACTGGGTGACTCACACTGCGGAATACTTTGTACCTGTTGAAACATGGGTGGAAAGATCCTCAGGACATAGCATTGAATGAAAAAGAACTGGGCACAGAGCACTGTGCATGCGTCAGTACCTTGTATGTGAGCAAGGAGCACAGTAAGAATGCACAGTCACACGTTTTCATAGAGAAAAACTGGGAGGGTTAACGTAATAAAATCACTTGCCCTTAATGGAACTGAACAAATGGAGGCGACAGTGAAAAGGCTTCTCCTCTGAACCTTTTATTTCCCTTCTGTACATATACAAATGTCCCGCTGAAGCTGGGTGCAGGGGCACACACCTGTGATCCCAGGTACTCAAGGCTGAAGCAGGAGGTAGCAAGTTTGAGACCAGCATGGGCAGCATGAGGAGACCCCATTTCAAAAAGGCCTACTTATTCAAAAAATAAAATTTACTTTAGCATCCTTATCATTTTTCAAAAATGAGGTTAGAATAGATTTGTTTTCCAAACATAGAAAGCCTATAATTTTCCTCTTTGTTTGAAAATCCAGTGATCAACTGGTGGTACACCTGTAATCCCAGCCCTCTGGGAGGCTGAGGCAGGGGGTATTACAAACCTGGACCCAGCCTGGGTGATTTAGAAACTTAGACCCTGTCTCAAAATTTCAAAAAGGAAGGGGTGGGGGCTGGGGACATAGCTCACTGTCCAGTGATCAGTTCTGTGCTGGAGACTAGAAAAGCAGTTAATTTGCTAGGACACATTACCTATAGCATTCTTACATGACAGAGTAGAGTTAGCATTGTATAGTATCTTTCATTTATATAAGAAAATATTTTCACATGGTACAGTGTTTGCTGCTCTTAGTAGTTTGCCTTACAAATCACTTAATTTTTTTCTAAACCCTCATGGAGGAAGAACATTTTGCTTGTGGTTTGCATCGCCTGCTTTCTGTCTTTGGAATGAGGCAGAGATTAACCACATATAAACCATGTAGTCAAAAAGAGCTGTGAGTTGTGAATTGACTTCGAAATGACACCAAGCCCAAACCATAGCCATGCAAAATCAATGTCGGCATCAGAGGTTGCTGGCTAGGGAGGCAGGTGCTGGCCAGCGAAGAGCTTGCCTGGCCAGCGAGTTCCTGCAGTTTCTTTCTTAGCTGTTCTCAGATGTCCAGCAAGGTGTTATTTATATCAGAGTTACTTTGTACACAAGAATTAGAAGTGTTAAGGGATAGCTTTAATTAATTAATTAATTATTTAATTAATTAATTTAGTCTTTCTTGAGACAGGGTCTCACTATGCTGTCCAGGCTGGCCTTGAACTCACTTATAGTCCAGGCTGGTCTGAACTTGCAATGATCCTCCTGCCTCAGCCTCCCGAGTGCTGGGATTACAGGAGTGTGTCACCACGCCTGGTTTAAGGGATAGCTTTATAATCAAGATTTAGTGGTTTATACCTTTCACTGGGATTTTATTTTTTGAGACAAGGTCTCACTGTGTATGTAGTTAGGCAGGCATTGAGTTCACTATGTAGCAGAGGATGGTCTCAAACTCAGGTGATCCTCCTGCCTCAGCCTCCCAAGTGCTGAGATTACAGGCAGTCACTTAGTCCCTATGTTTTCTGACCCGCTGCTTGGAATCGATAAACCCCACATGTGCAGAGTGGGGTTTCAGTTGAAGTTCCAGTTTTCTGTTGTGTACGTCAAGGGCGAGAGGGTTGCTTGTACCTTTCACTTGAAAAAGGATCCACTTAGAAGCCTGTGTGTCTTAGCTGTGCTTGCTGTGATACATCCTGCGCGTGGTCGGTGCTGCACCTGTGTGCTCCCTAAAGCCTCATGTTGTGGTTTTGCCCGCCTTGGGCTGCTTTGCTGGTTCTCGGGACGATCGCTGTGAGGGCTATGGCAACCCTCAGGGCTGAGGCTTACAGCCCAGTGGTCCCTGTGCTCCTTCACTTCCCAGGTCCATCTCTCCGGTTTGCTTAGATGTGAGACCTTCAGCCAGTATTTCTGAGAACATCAGAGGACGGCCGCTGCGTTCCTTTCCACCTTGCTTGGATGTTCTCGGGAGTGACTCAGCGCCCTCCTGCCCACAGAGTAGTCCTATAATTCACGTGCACTTTGTTTGACTAAGAAAATCATTTGATAACAAGGTTTTTTCTTTATTCCTCTTAGACTTAATAGCATTCTGATTTTTCTATCCTTATTCCTTTAAATTTCCAAGAGACATTCTTTACACACATTACTTATTTTAAGGTTCTTGATTTGCACTGTTAGTCTGCCTGCTCCTACAGAAATCAACTGTAAAGGAGTCATGAAACTCCCTGCTGACAAGCAGCTTCCCTCCAGTGCAGGATATGGAATAAAGTCTGTTACGTACACACTGCTGTTCACCTGAAAAAGGAGAAATACAGAATCTGATGAAGAAAACTGCAAGTGTAGGCCGAGGTGCCTGTGCAGCCCTGGCCATCTGACTAGAGCCTGACTCTTGAGAGGGGCCGGGCCTGTGCCTAGGGGCTCAAGGCCCAGAGAAACCCTTGGAGAAGCTCTGCATGGAATGCTTGTATCTGTAAACCTGTTGAATTTTCTCTTCTCATAAAGCAGAGCACACCTTTGCCTACAGGTTTTTGAAAAGTAATCTTTTCTGATAAAGCTTTTCCACTAAGTTTATAAGTAGTTGCCAAATGAATAGGATCAGAATTTTGTGAGAAATAGGAGATTGGGTTCTTACTTTAGCCACCTCTCATACACTCCATCGCCAGGACTGTTTTGCAAGTGTAGGATGACTAGGCGGGACTGCTGGTTTGACCCTGAGTTCTCATTGTCCCGTGTGTCTGCCCAGTGGCCCCGGCTCTGCTGATGCTGACCGAAGTCCCTGCCCACCCTGGCCCCACGGTGCTGTTAGCACTTAGCCCCTCGCGTCTGTTACTCTGACCTGACAGCAAGTGAGCCTGCCTGCGTCCTTTATCCCTTTTCCCTGGACTCGGGATTTTATAAGAGGAAGGAAAGGGAAGCAACACTGACCTTGAGAGGGGTGTGGGTGGACACAGGAGGAGTTGTAGCAGGTTAAAGGCAGGAAAGTGTTGGGCCTGGAGGATTTCCACTTTCTACTGTTTGACCTCCTGTGCTGGCCCTGGGGTCTTCCTACCTTAGTGTGTGTCTCTGGCCTTTTGTGGGGTTTTGTGAAAGTGCTTCCAGCACCCTCAACCTGTGATCACCAGACTTCTCTGTGAGGTTAGTGTAACCTCCTGCTCATTTTCAGAATGGCATTTGTGTCTCATATCTGATGAAAAGAAATACCCAATGCACTAACTACTGTTTTGTACCTAAGTTAATTTTGGAAAAGGAACTCAGGTGCTAATTTAATTTGAATGACCTGTGTAACTTTGTTTCCTCTGACAACTTGAGGGTTTCTTTTCGCTTCCTTCCCTTCTTCCCCATCACCCCCCCTCCCCTCCCCTCCCCTCCCCCAGCGTTCAGTCCATTTCCTTCCTCAGTGTAAGCGCACATCACTCGCCGGGGAAGAGGGAAGGAGCTGACATTGTAAAGTCGCACAGTGAAAAGGACAACAGACATTTATGGCTGTAGATGAAAACAGTTGCTACACTCAGAGTCTGTTTTTTAAGATGTGTAAGATCTCCCTGCGTTGCCCAGGCTAGCCCAAGTGACCCTCAGGCCGTGGGCTCCTGCGCAGCTGGGGCGATAGATGCGCATGACCGCAGCGCGCAGCTGGGGGGGGTTCCTTGTCCCTTCTGTTTCTGTTTCCTTTTCCTCCTCTTCTGTCTTCTTTTCCTCTTCTTTCTGTTTCTCTTTCTGTTTCTCTTTGTTTCTCTGTCTCTGTCTCTGTCTGTCTCTGTCTCTCTCTCTGTGCTGGATATTGAACCACATTTAGAACTTCAAGGCACTAAAGAATTTCTGAAATCCCTTGACCCACTCTTACTAGCCTTCACAGATTATATTTCACCAGCCACCTTCTTTTCAAAGCGAAGGTGCTGTCCTAGGTGCCCCCCCCCCCCCGGCCGCAGGGGAGCTCCGTCCTGTAGGACTCTTGTCGTCATTGCTGTTCTGTTTGTTGTTTCCGTTTTGAGCTTCACTTACTTGCCGTGCTGGGGTGGAGCGCAGGCCCTTGCGCGGGGGCTACGCGCTCTACCGCCAGGTGCTCCCCCAGCCCTCATTTTTGTTTGCCCCCACTTGTCAGTGAATTGTTGAAACCTATCCTAATGAGTCAGAAAAAGAAAATCTGTTCTTCCACACCCCCCCGTCATTAATATTTGTCTTTCCTTCTTGCCCTCCCTGTCCATTGCCCGCACCCATATTTCATAGTGTTTCTTTCTCAACTGGTAGTTGCTTTGACATGACAGACATTTCCAAAGCTATTATGAACTAATAAAGTTATACTTTACAAACCTAATAAAAGGCAAGACAGTTCTACTTCCCTGTTTATTATTCTTCTAATCTCTTATTTACTACAGAAAGAGCAACAGTGGGTAGAAACGGCATGTAAGTGGTGATTTTGAAATAGTTGGGTATAAAGAAAGGAGTTGATACTTTATGTGGTAGTGGTTGGGGACTTCTTTCTAAAGAATGATTTTGTTCCACTTTTTCCTCACATGTAAGCCAAGCTACTGCCTCAGTATGTTTATATACTTAATAATCTAAACATCTATTTCATTGGTATTCAGAAATTCAGCAATCAGTTTGAAGAACTTAATTGTGAACATATAAACGGTAATAACCTGTTTTAACTGGAAAATGCTTGTTTTTAAATTAATTTTCTGAATAAGAAGGTAGATGATCTAAGTTTCATTGGGGGGAGTTGATTTGATAAAAATAACATACCCAGGCCAGGCATGGTGGCGCATACCTATAATCTCATCACTCAGGAGGCTGAGGCAGAAGGATTGCTGCAAGTTTGAGGCCAGCCTGGGCTACAAAGTGAGTTCAAGGCCAGTCTGAACTGCATAGTGAAACCCTGTCTCAAAGTAAAATACCTGCTTAATGTCAAGTTTTCCGCTTGGTATGAATGGCATTTGCACGTGCTGGTGTCTTCTGAGGACACCGTCTTTGTGTTGTCCGCTCAGCACCATCTGTCAGTCCCGCTCTCCAGCGCCTCCCCCATTTCACCCTGAACCCCACTTGTCTCTTTCCTCGGGAGTCAGGGTTGGAGGCTGCTCTTCCTTTAGCAGTTGACCCATCATATGGTGTGTGGGGTCACTCGGCAGGTGCTGCCGCCAGCTTTGCTGGTTTCGGATCCGGGTTGTTCATCGTTGGGCAGATCTTCATGAAAGTTCTCTGTGATTGAGTTCACAATGATTTGGTGTGTTTCTAAGTTACTGTAATGGTTTCTGCTGTCAGGTTTTGAATATTTGTTAAATTGGTGTCATTTTATTTATATCTATAATATCTCTTTTGCTCCTGTTTTAATTTCTTTTTGTTGTATTTTAACCGCTTTTTTTTTCTATTAGGATGTAAATAGTGCAAGGAAGATTTTTTTTCCTGCTCTCTACTATGGAAAGAGTGTGTGAATGCTTAATGCTGTTTTATTCTTCGTAATTATAGAGAGAATTGACTTTTCATCTGCTCCAGGCTTTATGTTGAATCATTGTCCCAAGGAGATTTAGATGTGACTCCAGGGCTAGAAACAAAAGTTAGAGAAAAGGTTGAAGTATATCGTTCTCACATTCCTGCCTTTCTTAGAGGTGCCCTGCTTCCTGGGTTGTTTTAAACGTCTGGTTAAGAGTCTCCTGAAGTGTGTCTTGCCCTGTGGGCAGCGGCGGGTCCCTCTGTGTGAAAACATGACCGCTTTGGGGGTGAGACATTCTCGCCGCCCCCCCCACTCCCCCCACCCCCCGTGCTGGCCTTCCTGCCTCTCAGTCTGAGCTGAGGCAGCTGAGTTGGCATTTTGAGTTTGTTTTGGGGTTGGTGGGTTGGTGGGTTGGTCAGGGTTTTTTTTTAACTGTGATGTCGAGGTAGTAGACTATGCACAATAGATGGGAAAATAACATTATCCATTATACTGTTTTGTTTTTCAAAAGTAAGTATTACCCCACCATGTTAGTATAGTTTAGCAAAAATACTTTGTTCTTTCCTTGATTTTGTATAAAACCTGAGGGTTTCATAGTCTGATAACTTAAATATAGAAGTACATTGAAATAACATAATGAATCTGAAATATTTCATAGAACATTCTGGTTTTTTGTTCTTTTTCCTTAAAGTAGGACTTTACCTTTCCCCCACCTCACCTTCTTTATCTCTGTCCCTAAAACATCTCTGATCTTTCCCAGATTGACTTTTTTCAAGGTCAATACTGTAAAGTATAAAGAATGCTTTATAATGAAGTATAATAATACTTTTAGGCAGTGTCAGAATTGCTCTTATAGTTACAACATAGTCATTATGGGTTGAGTAGCCCTCATTTGAAATGTCTGGGATGTAGGAATGTTTTGAATTTCAGATATTCTCAAGTTTTGGAATGTTTTTGTATACATAATGAGAGATGTTGGTGATCGGACCCAAGTTTAAACATGAAATTCATTTATGTTTCATATACATCTTATACACACAGCCTGAGTATAATTTTATATATTTCACTATACCTGCATTTGACTACAACCCACACATGAGGTCAGGTATGGAATTTTCTACTTGGAGCAAAATATAAGAGCTTAAAAAGTTTTGGATCTTGGAGAATTTTTGATTTGGGATTTTCTGATTAGACATGGTCAATCTATCCCAACATTGAGAAAATTAATTATTTTTAAAATTATAAAATTACAACTGCCTTTTAATGCTATTTAATTGTTTGTTTTAACTGGTAATGATTTCTACTTATTTAATAGACAAAGCCCCCTGGGAATTATCTGTAGCATCTGAGGCCGAACTCACTGTGGGCATTGTATGAATGCATACTGTGTAAATTAGTGAACCCAAACAGGCAGAAAAACAAGCTATTGTATCATTAAATTTAAAAAGTATATTCATATTGAGAATTGGTTTATTGTAATTTTCCTTTATTTTTGATTTAGTAACTTTAATTGGATAAAAATGTCAATTTAATGTTCTTATTAAATTTGTATCTGATAAACTGGGTGTGGTGGTGCGTGCTGTAATCCTAGCACTGGGGAACACAAGGCAGAAGGATTGCTGTGAGTTCAAGGCCAGCCTGAACTACCTAGCAAAGCTCTGTCTCAAAAAAAAAATTGCATCTGATAATGAAGATACTATTACCAAAACAAAACATGTATAGTAAGTTACAATAATTAATGCTTATTAGAAAAACAAATTAAGTGTTCTATTTTGGTATAATGAAAACAGTTAATATGTTACAAAGAATGGCTCCTGATATTAAAGTGAAGATTAAATTCTATACTTTATTTACACTTGGAGTTTTGTTTGTTTTTACATTATAATTGCAAAGATGCAAACACTGTCTATACCAGCAGCTGCTCTGGAGCGCGTGTGTATTTTAAAAGGGTTTACGCATCGGCCTTCTCACCAGAGTGGAGAATGGGTTGTGAACATGGGAGTGGTACCGTTTTGTTGTGAAAACCGGAACTCAGTCCTAGCCAGCACCCTCCTGCTGTTTCCCGGATGAAGATGCACTGTGGGCTGAGGACCATCTTCAACACAGCCCATGCTGCCAGTTGAGGCGTAGTAGGCTTTAGTTCTTCCTCAGCGACAGAGGAACCAACTTGTGCTGACACTGCCTGATGCCTTTGCCTTTTCTAGCTGTTACTTTCTAGACTGTTGTTACCCCTCTCTGCGCTACTGTGTTTTCCTCCCCCACCCCCTTCTCTAATCTAAAGCGTTGGGAATTAAATTCAGGTCAAAAATGTTTTGTGACCCAAAGAGCCTATTTGTGAGACTGGACTTTTGCAGTGAAAATATAAAAAGCCTCTTACTTGCTATGGAATTCACTAGGTTACTGGCGTGAAAGTCTTAAAAGAGGAAAGAGCTTGCATCTGCTAAGTTTTGCATAAATGGAATCAAACGCTTCAGACTTTTTTTGCTGTTTCAGTGAACAGTGTTTCTGTGGCTCATCCACGTTGCATCTACCACTTAATTCATTTTCCATGGCTGAGTCAGAGTCGTTATATGGGAATACCCCTGCTTATTTATCTAATCGCTGTTCTCTGGCATTTAAGTTGTTTCCAGTTTTGAGCTATTACAAGTGAAACTATGAAGATTCATGTGCAAGTCCTTCTATGGACAGAGACTTTCAGTCCCTCAGGCAAATACCTAGGAGTGGTGTAGGTATATGTTCAACTTCTTAAGAAACTTGGTGAACTTTTCTACAAATGTTAAACAATTTTATACTCCCACCAAATGTGTATGAGAATTGCAGTTTATGTGTTGTATAATCAATTTCTTCTATACATATTTTGCAGATGGCTTTCCATTTTTATCAGTCTTCTGAAGAGAAAATATTTTTATTTTTCATGAAACCAAAGTACTGATGTTTTTCTTTTCTAATTTACGCTTTGTATTTTGTTTGTTTCTTGAACCCAGGGCCTTTGCCCTGAGCTACATTCCTGCTCATTTTTTATTTGGGGACGGGGTCTTGCCAAGTTGCTGAGTTAGCTAGGCTAGTCCCAAACTTGTGATCCTCCTGCTTCAGCTTCCCAGAGTGCTAGAATTGTAACTGTGCATTACTACCCCCAACTGTGTGTACTATTTGAAACTCTTTGCCAAACCCAAGTGCTAAGATTTTCTTCTATATTTTCTTCCATAAATTTTATAAATTTAGCCCTGACATTTAGGCCTATGATTCATTTTGGCTCCCCGGGCCACTGCGGTAGCATGTTAACAGGCCTCTGCTTCCACCCTTGCGTAGCTATTAAATAAACTCAGAGATGGTTATTTTCCTGCTCAGACCTTGCCAGTGGCTTCGACATCCCTCAGAAATGCTACACATTTGATCCTAGCCAAAAGGCCGAGAAGCGATGTCCCTCAGAGATGGAGCCAGTCTCTGATGCCTCAGTCCGGCACCGTCCGACCACAGTCAGTCACCTGGTGTGGCTCCCGGCAGCCACTCACTCGGCACAGCATCCCACCTGCCCCGCACCTGTGCACTTGTCCCCTCACAGCCGGGAGTGCTTGTCCTCCAGACAGCTCCGAGCTCCTTCCCTGCTCCCACAGGTCTCTGCCAGCTGTCCCGCAGCCAGGCCTCCCGCAGCCTTGCCACTGAAATTGCGGCGTGCTTGTCCATATAGTCCCATTGCTGCTTTAGTTTCCTCGTAACTGTCCTGTATACTGTGTGCTTTATCTTTTCATGTCTTTTGTTTCTTAAATTTAAAATTTTTTAATGTTTGTGACACATAACCTCGTATCCTGTCTTCCCTCTCCCTCCCTTCCTCTGCTTCCCTTCCTCCCTCAGTGGAATAGAAACTTCTTCGGAGTGGAGATGATTGTCTTTTTGTTAGTTACTTACATTCCCAACCCCTAGCGCCCTGCCTGACATGTAACAGACCCTTGGGAAACTATTGGATGAATGCGTGGATGCACGTAACATTTTAGGCATTTGGCTTTTTCCTCTGAATGTAGAGTAGGGTTGTGTATAGTTAGAGCATTGTAAACAATGCAGGTCCTCAACAAAGTTACAATATAGACAAACAAACTTTACATTTCATAACTATTTCCTTCTTTTAATGATTAAAAAATGTTAAGTGCCTTTTAAAGGATGTTTAGCGTATAGGCAGAATATAACAAAAATAACATACAAATGGCAGCATGTTCCCACTATCCAAGTTAAAAGTATTGAAGACTCCTTTGTGCTTTGCCCTAACCTCTGAATTATTTTTTCTTTCTTTTTCTGTCTCTTTTTGAGGCAGGATCTCACTATGTAGTTCAGGCTGACCGTGAACTCACAGTGATCCTCTCCTGCCTCAGCCTCCTGAGTGCTGGGATTACAGGTGTGTGCCACACATCCAGATCTTACGTCTTTATAGTTTCACCACATAGGAATATATCATTCAGCTGTATGGTTTGAACTGTCTATAGATGGAATCCTACTCAGAGTGTTCTCTGTAACCTGCTTCATTGTGTTCTGCCCCGTGTCCCTGAGATTCATCTGTGTAGACACACATAGCTGCAATTCACAGCACAGCCATTGTGTAAAAAAACCACAGTTAGCGTACTTTCCTGTAAGGACAAATTTGTGGTGATTTTCTCAGGTCACTCTCCCTTCCTTCCTTCCTCCCTGCCTCCCTCCCTTTCTTCCTTCCTTCCTCCCTTCCTTCCTCCCCCCGTTATTGATGCTGAAAGCAGTACTGCTGTGAAAATAATTGTACATGGGTCATGGAATGTACAGTCAAGTTTCCTCTATGGCAGATTCTCAGGAATTAAATTTCATGCCTGTATGAAACTCTCATTTGATAGATGGTGTCAAATTGTTTTCAAAAGTAGTTGTACATATTACAGACCATCAGTGGGAGATATGTTGGTTATCTTTTTGGTGGTGCTGGCGACTATGGGGGGGGGCAAGGACAGGCACACTGCCCCAGCCCTGCACAGGAGGTTGTCCTGCTTTAAGTCCTCCCACTGCAGAGGGTGTAAAATGGCATCCCATCTGAGTTTTAATGTGCACTTTCCCGCTCCCGAATGAGGCTAGGCGGGTTTTCAGGTGCGCTAGGCCATTCTTGTTTCCTCCCTCATGAGCATGGTACCCATGTCATCTCCTTTAACGGGGCTGGTTTGAGGTTTGCAGGCATCTGCCACATTTTCTAGATACATGTTCTTTGTCAGTGCCATAATGCGAATAACACTGCCTTGTCCCTAAATTTTGATGTACTTTGCATCCTCGTTTATTAAGCAATTCTCACCTGTAGAGGTCACCCGGGGCTTTCCTGCCTCTGTCAGAGCACATTCCTGTGGTGGTGGCCTCATGACGGGGCCCTGACTGCCTGCTCTCTGGAAGGAGAGGGGCTCTCAGAGGAGCTGAGAACAGTGCAGCTGGATAGTTCATTTTTGGAAGTGGAGGGAAAGAGAATGAATACATACAAAATTCATATTTCAGTTTTTACTTAGCATTATAGTTTACATATTTTATATCATTAAAATTTTTTTAGCTCAATTTTAATGAATATTGCATTAATGGGCAGATCAAAATCTATTTTATACTTTGTCAAGCATTTGTGGTTATGAATAGTCTGAAAACAACTGAAGTCATGAATTTGTGATGCTTTGCTTATTTCTTTGAGAAAGAGTCATGGAGGTGGTGTTACTAGCCTAAAGCAATGGCCATTAGAAGTAATAAGCAGTAGGGCTGGGGGTGTGGCTCAGTGCTTGCCTCGCTTATACACGGCCCTGAGTTCAATCCCCAGTACCACACCACAGAGAAAAAATTATAAGCAATTGAAAATAACTGAGAGTCATAGGAACTTTGTAAGTTCCCTTTCTGGGAAACACTTGTTGCCACTGCTTGATTCTTTACAAGAGAATATGTATTTAAAAGTACCCATAACACACACTTTTATATAAGCTTAGCTTGAACGATGCCCATACCTGGTGTACAGTATATATCGTGTAGTAATTATAAGTTTCCCTTTTCAGTATTTTAATGATCTTAGTATATTTAGAGGGGAAATTTAATGGCACTTTTAACTGATGCATTCAGCAGTGTTTGACAGTGATTTACCGGGGTTGGGGACTAGCTTTGTAGAGGGCCTGCCTAGTCGTGCAGCAGGCCGGGGTTCAGCTCCCAGCACTTAAAAATAATTTTTTTTTAACCAAAGCATGCATCTTTCAGTGGTCTCTCCCCTTTAGGGTAATTAGGAAATCATCACAGGTTCAGTGACCCGGCAAGGCAGTGCATACTTGATGTTTGTGTGACATACTCTAGCTTACCAAAATTGCTTTTCCTATAACTAAGGGATGTAGAAAATCATCCTCTGTTTCACTGTCATTGTCACTGGTGTTAAACGCTTGGTCTTGTTGCTCTGCCCTGTCCACAGGTTAAAGTGCTGCACAATCAGCTGGTCCTTTTCCACAATGCCATTGCTGCGTACTTTGCTGGGAATCAGAAGCAGCTCGAACAGACCCTTAAACAGTTCCATATCAAATTGAAAACCCCGGGAGTGGATGCCCCATCTTGGCTTGAAGAACAGTAAAATCTCACCTGGAAAGCAAAGAAAGCTATATTGTTATATTTCTAAACAAACTGAACAAGAATTAAAATGGAGTGGGGGAAGCGGTGAGGGGCAACAACCATTGTAGTGAGTTTTGCACAAACAGCTTCAATTTTTCCCTCTTTCACACCTTTACAATTGAACTGTTCAATCTGATAGGAAGGTGAGTGGCTTAAATGCAAACATTATTTCTATAATTTGAACACAATAATTTTCCTTTTTGAGAAATCCTTTTGTATTATGAGGGTTGATGGCTATTTCTGTAATTTGAAAATATCTAATATAGATTTGCACTGACAAGATAAAAATTAAAGGTTTTTGGTCCTGGAAATGAGGGCCAGTTGTAACTTTTCCAAAGGGAGGTTTATGTGATTTATATCAACATCAGATATTTTATATATGAATATATTGAACATCTTTATGAGAGTCATTTTCATGTATTAAAAGAAAAAACTATTTTGCAGAGTGAATTATATGGGTCCTGCAGCACCTGTGGAGGTGGCAGTGCTGATGAATCGTTGGCCCATGGGGCTGTGGCAGATACCTTTTAAAAATGAACCTGTACCATTGTGATTTTCTGTAGGTTTTTTTTAAGACACAGGAATTACACAGACATTTCTGTGAGGCATTTAAGCTTGTGATTTGTATTACCCAAGTCATTGGGCAGTAACATTAGCAATTTTTTTTTTAGATTTATAATGCAGCCTACTTAAAAAAATTTTTTTAAGAATAAGTGGACTTGGGAATCAGTTCTTGATGATTTCTATAATAGAAGTCTGTACTTAGAAAGCTAGGTTTTTGATCAATTCCGTTTCGATAGAAGTGAATTCCTAGAGATTGTTCCTTGACCTCTATATGTAATAATACCATTTAAGCCTTAAATCACAGATACGTGCCTTCTCAAATACAGTAATTTCTTACTCAACCAGTGTACATAACCATGAAGAAACCCCTTCTGATAATATCTGACGTGTCTGTTCTGTGTTATGGGACACTACGTATAAATGTTGGGTTTCTTTGTTCTCATGAAACCGTGTTTGAGGTTTATGGTGAAATAACTTTGACTTTGTGTTGTTTCTCGATCCCTTTTAAAGAAGGGGAAGACAAGGTTTTTTCACTTGAGTAACGGAAGGGGCAGATGGAAAGGTGCAGGGGTATCCGGGAGGTGACTGGAAGGGCAGATGCTGCTGTAGCTGTGCAGAACTTGGTTTTGTGCTGTGTGCTAGCTTGTCTGCCATGTGGTTCCTCAGTGACAGAACCCTCTTTACATGTAAAGTTCCTTTGATTGTTATCATAGACATAAATTAACATTTCGAGAGATATCTCTTTTCCTGTTCATTTCTATTGTGTTGAAATGAAGTACTTACAATTACTGTTATATGTGGACTTTGTGGATTGTAAAATTTGTTATATATATTCAAATGCCTTTTAGCTGGCTTTTTAATTAATTAGATGCCTATTTTGAGTGCTTAATACAATATAATGTGACTGTAAATCATAAACTTATTTTAAATCATTTCCTCTGTACATTTGTACTCTAAAAGGAGCCTTATTTTATTCTTCCAGCAGA
>PVLD010032536.1:0-14547 GCA_004027595.1 Dinomys branickii
TTCCCACGTCTCGCCCCGGCAGCCTGGTCCGCCCTACCACATCTCCCCCGGCATCTCAGAGAAATACGCCCAGTTTAAACTTCCCAGCCGAGGTCCCGGCATTCACGCTCGCCAAGTCTGTCTCGAGCTGGTGGTGTTTATTAAGGAGGTTCGCTCCCTTGCTGCTCACCTGGTCGCCATCTTCCCCGGATCTCCTGAATTTCTTGTAAAATTCTGCTGTGAATCCATCAGGGCCTGGAGTGTTCTTTGTCGGTAAGGTTTTAGTCACATTTTCAATCTCGTTAATTGATATTGGGTTGTTCAGGGTATTTATATCGTCTGGATTCAATTTTGGTAATTCATACATTTTCAGGAATCTGTCCATTTCTAATGAATTTTCTATCCTATGGGAGTAAAGATTTTCAAAGTAGGTATTAATGTTCTTTTGAATTTCTGTAGGATCTGTAGTGATTTCATCCTTTTCATTCCTTATTGCATGAATATGAATTTTTTCCTTTTTTGATAAGGTTGGCTAGGGGTTTATCAATTTTATTTTTTCTTTCAAAGAACCAGCTCTTTGATTCATATATTTTTTGTAGGGTTTTCTTCATCACAATTGCATTTATTTCTGCCCTGATCTTTATAGTCTTTTCCCTTCTTTGGGCTTTGGGCTTGACATGTTCTTTTCCTAAAAGTTTGAGGTGCAGTATTAGGCTATGTTCTCTTTCTGTTTTCCTTATGTGTGAGTTCACTGCTATAAATTTCCCTCTAAGGACTGCTTTCATTGCATCCCACAGATTCTGGTAAGTTGTACCTACATTTTCATTTGTTTGTAGGTATTTTTTAATTTCTTCTTTAATTTCTTCTGTGACCCATTAGTTGTTCAGGAGGTTGTTATTTAATTTGCAAGTGTTTATGGAGTTTTTGGAGTTCCTTTTGTCATTAATTTCCAATTTCATTGCACTGTGGTCATATAATACGCATAGGATAATTTCAGTTCTTTTGCATTTAGGTAGGTATGCTCTATGGGCTAGAATGTGGTCTGTTTTAGAGAGGGTCCCATGTGCAGCTGAGAAAAATGTGTATTCTGATGTTGTCGGGTGGAACACACTGTACACATCTACTAAGTCAATTTGTTCACAGATTTGGTTCAGATCTGTTATTTCTTTGTTGATTTTTTTGTCCAAGTGACCTATCTCTTTGTGTCAAAGGAGTGTTAAGGGCCCCTATTACAATAGTGTTATTAATTATTTGGTTTTTCATGTCTGTTAAGATTTGTCTTATAATTTGGGGCTCTGATATTTGGTGCATACATGTTTAGGACTGTTATTGCTTCCTCTTGTAGTTTTCCCTTTACAAGTTTGTAGTGACCTTATTTATCTGTTTCAGTTGTTCTCAGTTTGAAGTTTACATTGTCTGCAAACATAATAGTTACTCCCACTTTTTTCTGGGTTCCTGTTGCATGAAGTTTCCTGTATACAGTGTATCACTGGATTTCGTTTCTTAATCCACGCTACCAGTATGTTTCTTTTGACTGGTGAACTGAGGCCATTTACATTAATGGTTATAACTGATATGTAGTGGTTTATCACTGACATGTTATTTACTTGCTGTTGGTTTACCACCTGTTTAATTTTTTGCTCTAGTTGAGGGTTCCTTTCTATTGTTGTTCTTGAAATTAAGATCATTTTCTTCTCTGTCTAGAATGTCTTTTAATAGTTTTTGTAAAGATGATTTGGAACCCGTGAAGTTCTTTAGTTGCTCTTTATTATGGAAACATTTTATTTCTCCATTAAACATGAAGTATAGTTTGGCAGGATACATCCATCTTGGTTGGAAGCTGTTTTGTCTTAGGACCTGTAATACTTCACTCCAAGCTCTTCTCGATTGGATGGTTTGTGTTGAGAAGTCAGCTGTGATTTTGATGGACTTTTCTTTATAGGTGATCTGTTTCTTTTCTCTAGCAGTTTTTAATCTGTTCTTTTGCTGGAGATTTACCTCTATCTCAGTTTCTGTTTGCATGCTTGGGAAATTTTCTTCTATTATTTCTGCAAATATTCTTTTTATGTCATTTGTGTCATCTCCTGCTGTTTCGTTGACTCCTATTAGTCTGACATTATTTCTCTTTGCTTCATCTTGCAGATGTTGATTTGATTTTTCCTGGATCCTTGTTGATTTTTAGAGATCCTTCCTTTCACAATTGCTAGCTGCTGTACTGTCTTCAAGATCTGAAATTCTATCTATGGCTTTATTCAAGCGGTTTTGCAAGCTTTCAGTGGAAGTTTTGATTTTCTGGAAATCTCTCTGAGTGTGTTTCATGCATTCTAATTCATTCCTATATTGTTCATGTAACGTTTCCATCTGTTGCCTATGTTCATCTTTTTTTTCTTTTTTTCTCTAGATGTGTAGAGCATTTCTTTCATTATTATTGTCATTTCAGTTTTTGCCTGAGAGTTTATTTCTGATCTGATCTCTTCTATGGCCTGGTGGAATTGTTTCTTTAATTCCACTGCAATCATTTCAACAATTTCATGTGTGTTTACCAAGTTCTCCTAAGTTGATATCTCCTGGACTTGTTCTTAGTGGGGTGGAGTTCAGAGATTGTGTTTTAGTCCTTCATCTTTGATGCTGGAGGCGGAATGGTCAGTCTCCCTCTTCTCTGGCAGCTCAGCAAATGTCACTAGTGGCCGTAGTTTTCCTGGTGGTCAGGCTGCCCCTCAGTGTCCACAGAGATGCGCTGTTTAGTCTGGAGTCTTCTGGTAGATGGTGAAGTGTACCTGGTTCTCCCAGGTCTCAGACGTAAACTCTGATGTCAGGTGATGGCAGACTGTCTTATCTGGTGTCCCCTTGCAGCACAGAGCATGCACATGACTCAGAAGTGGGCTGCACTGGTGGCACAATCACAGATCAGTCATCCTGTGACCTCAGGAAGTTCAGGGCATAGGCAGAACCCAGACACCAATTGCAAGGTCAACAGTTTGTGAAGCACCTGATTTCGTGTCTCCAGGCAGCTCAGGGTGTGCATGGGAGCCCAACGTGGGCTGTGCAGGTGGTGATCAGGGACTGCCTGTGTCTGTGACCTCCAGCAGGTCAAGGCACAAGTAAAGCCCAGATGCAAACTGAGGTGATAGCAGTTCATGCACCCCGTACCCTAGTACCTCCAGCTGCCCAAGGCACATGCAGGGAGGGGCCAAACATGAACCCCAGTGTTAGCAGCTCCTGGGCCTTCTGAGTGAGGTCCTCCTGTCTGCACCAGGCACATGGAGGGCTGGTGACACATTTTAAAGGGTGACATTAATGGTCTGCAATTTAAATCACCTCTGGCCCGTTACCTTATCAGCAAAACCTCCTATTTCTTATACCCCAGAGGACAGATTTCAAAGAACTTGATTATTTTGAGTTCTCAAAATATACGTTTCTGTATGAAACAACCAAAAGTATTTTGGTATAGCATTAACTTAATACTCAACAACGTGTGTTCTGGCCCCTGAAATCCATTTCTGCAGGCTGCTCACAGGTGTGAGATGCAACAGTGGGTGTGAAGAGTGGCGAGAGCAGAGCTCTGCTCTTCAGCTGGGCAGGGGAGCTTTTGCCTCTGCAGGGCATTTAGCAAAGAGGTTTGGCTGCCCCTGCTAGGAGCAGGTGTTGCTAAGTAGAAGGGGTAGGTGGGACAAGGCAGTACCTGTTCCCATGCAAGTGTAGAGCCCACCTGTGCACCAGCGGTGCTGCGTGTCAGAAACCCTGGAATGAACTTTGAGCACATAGACTCAAGGTTCAGAGTCCAGGACTTTATTGTAGCTCACCAGCTGTGAGGTCTTGGGCAATCTACGCATTGTGTCTCCAAAGCCTCAGTTTATCCTTTCTGGAGTGGTGTTTGTAATGGAGTACATTTTACAGGGTGAGTGAAAATAGTTATGAGATGGGGTATCTAAAGCAATGGAGTCCTGCCTGAGAATGAATTACTCAGTAGATGTTAACTATTACTACCATGACTGTCTTGGTCCACCCCAAGGGTTTTGGTGTCATTCTCAGGTAAGAAGAGTGTTATGGTTTGTGTCTAGATGTCTCCCAAAAGCCTCATACAGTCCATGGGTGTGGGATTCTAGAGTCTGTGATTGATTCATGGTCTAATGCTGGGATCATGGGTGAGTGCTACGCCAGCTCTAGGGTGGGCAGCCGGCATACAATAGAAAGGAAAGAGGCTTGCTTTTTCTGCTTCTCCCTTTTTGCTTTTGTTGCTTTTGCTGTTTTCCACTACCATGAACTGCTGCCCTCTGCTATGTGGCACTCTGCCTTAGAACCAGCTGATTATGGACTGAAACAAACTGTGAGTTAAAGAAACTTTTCCTTCCTTAATTCTGGTCATTGAGAATTTTGTCTCAGCAATGAGAGAAAAGCAACAAAGAAAAGGGGCATTCATGTGGTTGTTTTCTGCCTTCCTCTGGGATTTCACAATCCCCTCATCCCTGCCCCTGAGATAAGTCATTATGTTGGGAATGCACGGTCCATAGTAATTACTACATTAATGGCAATTCAATATGGTAATGAGTACTGACTGGTGATAAGAATTACTACCCTTAAATAATGAGTATCCTCATTATTGTTTAATTAAAGCAACAAAAAATTTTAAATCAGTTTTTAAATAAGTAACTTTTCACATGCAAAAGGCAGAAGTCATATCGTCCTTGACTGACAGTATCATGTGGTGGTTTTCTGTCATGCAGAAGGCTGAAGTGAAGCAGCGCCCTTCCTCGTTGTTGCTATAGTGGTGAATGTGCCAAAGGCTCTGTGTTCTCAATCTCATATTCACCACAATGTACACAAAGCACCCATCACATCTGCTTATAAGTACTTTGTATTACATAGGAACATTTGCCCCCAAAAAAAGATCCCTCCCAAGGGGCCCACACAGTGGAGCATGAGGGATCTTAGCAGTTTCAATACAAAACTGAGTTCACCTGTCATATTAATCCAAGCTGTTTGGGGAATCCTAGGGTACTGTATTACAGCGAGTGGATGCTTTCAACAAAGCTGCCGTGTCGGGGCTCCCGGAAGAAGTCTCCAGGTCCAGTTTGCTGCCTGGTCTAGTCACTAGCTGGAAAGTCTTCATTAATGTTGTCAGGTAGCTGGGCTAAAAGCAGACAAAAGCTGTGAAGCAGCTGTCTGGAAACTTAGCTTTGTGCAGGGGAAGAGGTTCTGGGGGGAAAGGGTGGAAACCCTACTCAACTGTGTGACTGTGGGGTGGGGTCCTATTTGCAAAAGGAAACCAGGCATTGGCTGCAGTTTTGCTGGCTCAGGTGGTTTGGTCATCCTGGGAAGAGGAGGAGGAAATGGAGAGAAAAGGGAAGAGGGGAAGGCGAAAGGAAAAATGGCAGGGCAGGGCAGGGTGGGACACACAGGCTTCTCCCTAAGCTCTAGCCCGCGCAGCCTTCCAGCTTCAAAGCTCTGCCATTTGCCCTCATAACTTGGGTTCCCTGTGCTCCAGTTTCCTCAGGCTTAACAGTGAACTGCGGAGCTTTACATACGGGATACTGGTGAACTGCAAAGGACAGTGCTTGACACACAGCCAAAGCGATTAGTAGTTTTATTTACTACAGCATGGAAGAAGAGTATCCTGGGTCCATTGACTTTTTCCATATTATTTGTTTTACCAGATTTGCTTCCTTTTTCTTTACTCTCTTTCCATTAGGAGCATTTCCTTAGGGAAGACTGGGGCTGGTTAATTGGTGAGTTCCTCTATTTCAGTTATTGAGGACAATTCCCAGCATGAAACATAGGCAGTTATTTAAAGACAGAAACATTGCCCAGAAAGGTTGAAGTGAGTGTTGTTAAAATCATAGAATGGATTCCTTATTAAGCATATATCAATAAAGTATTAGCATACTTCTACTCTGAATGATTGGTGATTACCAAGTGTGTTGTAGGTCCTTTCAAAAGGATATCAAAGATAATCATACAAAAAAGTTGTTCATGTTTTTCATTTTACAGAGGAAGACAGCAGATGCAGGGGGTGCTCCTGAGATTCACCCAAGGATCCAGGCCTGGGCTGGGGGGCGGGGAGGGCCGTGACTGCACCACCTTTTCAGGCTTCCTAGAAAAATTAACAAGCAATTTTCAAGATTCAACTCCATATATACTGGGATAAGAGCACATGAGCCACTGAGGGGCACTGAATCAGGGCCACTGACAACAAAGAAATTGTATTTCTTTGTTTGGCATCACTCATTCATTTAATCCAGAGAAAACTGTGTGTGGCAAGCACAATGATTTAACTTTGCATTAATTTTCAGGACTCTGAAGGAATGGGAAGCTGGTGAGAAACCCTCAGCTCTTTGGGTGGGAGGAAGCACTTGGATACAGTACAGGAGAAAGTCTGGGTGGGAACGGAAAGGACCACCACACCCCACTCGCTGCTTTTCCCGAGTGGCCTGGGGTTGCTGTGGTCAGGAGAAAGGCACACTGGCATTTGGGAAGTGTGTGTTGGCCTTCCCTGACTCACAATACCCGAGATGATTGCTTAAGAGGAAGTTTATCCTGGTTCACAGCTTCAGGGGTTCAGTTCATGGTCACTTGGCCACTGTAGTTTTAGGCCTGTGGCAAAGTGGGACATCTTGGTGGGCAACGCGTGATGGGACAAAGCCACTCACCTCAGAGCAGAGAGGAAGAGGCTGGGGTCTCAATGTCCCCTTCAAGGAAACACTGAAGGAATGACTTCCTGTTTCTGTGCACCATGTCCTGAGGTTGCATCACTGCCTGGTGGTGCCATGGGCCTTGAACACACGGGCCTTCTGGGGACACTCAGGATCCAAAGCACAACAGAGGGGACACAGCATCACCTAGCAGGGGCCAATTCTGAGCACTCTTGAAGTCAGTCAGCAGGACTGGTGGCAGGCATGCTTCTGTGGGGCTGGGCTGGGGAGTGGCAGAGGCCGTGGGGAGCTGCTCTCTGAGAGAGGACATGAACAGGGATCATCTCCTCACACTGTAGAACCTTGGGCTTGGCTTTGGCAGCTCTGCAAAAACCCCTCGCAGTACTTTAGATGTTAGATATTCAAGCATTCCTGTTTGGTAATGAAGTTTCATCTACATTGGGATTTCCAATAGTGGGAAGGATTTGCTTTTAAATCTTTTTCTTTGATACCCTAAAATTTTAGAGAGCAATAGAAGAAAAACCACAGGCCTGTCATTCAGTACATATGAACTCAGTGTCAGGATTTTGACTCAAATTTGACCTAAATGAGCTACGCAGTGCAGCCTAGTTGGTTCCAAGTGTAATGGGAACCAAACAAATTGTTTTGGCTGAAAAAGGAGGTGAGTTGCCAGGTGACAACCATAGGTTCTAATTAGCATGCTGAGTACCAAACAAACCATGAGTAGTAGGGAGGAATTTTTACATCAATATTTTATGTGTATATCAAGGGCTGACTTACCTTGGGGTGAATTAGTTTGCTTTTCGGAATGTAGTCTTTTAACAGTCATGTTTAAGAATTCCCCAAATTGACACTAGGTGGTGTCCTCCCCACACCTCTTACCATCAAATGCACTCAAACCAAAGATTCCAGCTTGTGTTTTATCAGTTCTGCTACCTGTGCCATTGGTCAAGTTTATTGCAAAAAAAAATCACTGAAACTCTAGTATTCCAAAGCATTTCGTGCAAGAGGCAGTTTAGAAATGATAAGAGAAAATATTCTAATCCCTGGTTATTGATGTATTTTGGGCTACCACAAATCCTACTCACCAGGAGAGGGTGCTGTAATACATCCCAAAATAAACGCTTTGGAAATAGAAAGGCTACTACTTTGTCTTCTTTGCAACAAAGACTCTCTTTTTCTGTATAACAGGGTCAGCTGGTGTTTTTTCTTTTAATAGTGATACACAAATGCTTTATTCATTAAAAATCAAATTACAAATAATTCTGAATTTGCTAAAATCTTAAGATTCAAAGTAGATCTTTGATGTCTTTCAAGTTGAAAGCATTGTGTTGAGTAGTGACTTTTAGACCTGGAAAAGTCTCTGGCAGCTTGACCCCAAGTGAGCGGTATGTGAATGCATGCCTTTACTCCTGATGTACCTCAGATTGTCCCCTCTCACTTCCTGGCTCCCCGCTCCACTTGGTGGGAGATGGGGCTCGCGAAAACAGAATGCAGCTTGATTAGTGTTGATTCCTGGTCTTCCAGGGCAGAGGGGGCGAGGGAGACCACTCCCGCCAGCCCTCAGTCTGTAGTGTGGGAAAGTTGGGAGTGCAAGGGGCGCTGGCAGGGAGACTTGGCAGAGAACTCTGGAGCATGGACCCGCGGTCTCTGGTGTCTGAATCCCTTCCCTGGGCACTGTGGTTCCTGCTCAGGGACAGGCCACCTGCAGGCAGCTCGAGAGGGCAAAGGGTGGGAGCCACAGCTAACACTGTGTCTGCATTGAAAGCTGTCCCCAGTGCTCCGGTGCATGAACTCCCTTAATCCTCACAGCAGCCTGCACATGGAAACCAGACCCAGAACGGTGCTCATCTGAGTCACTCCAGGAGGCAGCCAAACTCTTGGAACCCATGCCAGGCCCACTGGGCTCCAGCACCCTGAAGACAGCAGAGGCCTCCATGGGGCACTGTGGACCAGGTCCTATCCTGAGCACTTTATCCATGTTGACTGTTTCACTCTCGCAACACCCTGTGATGTGGGTGTTGATACTGTCCCTGCTTTACAGACAGGGAAACTGAGGCACGGGTCCATCAGAAGGTTAAGGTGGTGACTGAGGTGGAGTGGGTGCTTAAAGAAACACTGCTTCTGGTAAAACCAAGTCCTTTGGCAGCCAGTGTGCAGGTGCAGGGTCAGCTCTGACCCCAGCCTCCTCCCTGGGTGTTCCTCACCCGGGGTCCTAGATGCCTCCCATCTGTGCTCTTTCCCGGGGGGACTGGTGTTAGCAAGGGAATGAGCACTGTCCTTGGCGCCTGTGTCCTTGTCACAGCCACAGTTTTCACAGAATATACCATTTTGTATATGCAGAGAACAAGATTCCCTTGGCACCCTCTGCCCCAAGGGCCCCACTGACGCGGACCTTTGCCTGTAGGGTCCTGGGCTCCTCGAAGACATCTGCCTGCCTCCTGCCCACTGGGCCTCCTCAGGCTCCTGTTCCTCCAAGTCTCCCTTGGCACCGGGCTAAGGTGGCTTTGCATCTGCTGGGCAGGGTTTGTCCTCCACTGGAACTGAAGAGAGCAACGCTCACTCTTGGGATGGGGACATCTGGGATCCGCAGCCATGGCCATAGGGATGACTGGCAGGAGTCAGGGACCGAGCAGTTGCCAGCAGGAGGCACCAGCAGGAACACCTGGCAGTTACTGTGCCTGGTAGCAGAAGCCCCCAGCCCAGGCTGCAGTATCCCGTCACCCAGAGAAGCAGAAAATCCAGAGGGAAGAGCAGTTCTTTCTCATTCACACGTTTCTCTAACACATGTGCTCTTTTCTGTTAGAGCTTCAGTTTTCTTATGTGTGGACTGGAGTTATTGAAACAATAATTTCAATCTAACTTAATTTTGATAGTCTCTGGGCTTTGGAGTCATTTTAAAAGCTATTTTGAGAGAATGAGAGTGATTACCCTTGCCGCATGTACTCGAGTTGCAAGCCAATGGGCACACTTTCTCACTCTGTTTATTGTTGTAGCCTGCTCCCGTTAATGTTGTCACTTGATCCCATTGCTACAAGACAAATAAATGTTGTCACTTGCTCCTGTTGCTACAAGACAAACAAATGTTGTCGCTTGCTCCCGTTGCTATAAGACAAACATGTTGTAACTTGCTGTAACCTGCCCCCTCCCCGGGCTAAAAGTTTGCTTAAGCTGCATGTCTAAACTTGCTGCACTGTTTTCTTTTCTGTATGCGTCTCCAAGCACTCTACCCTTCCCTTTCTTAAGCCCTTACTAAGCATAAAAACCCGACCATCCGCCCACCTGGCGCTCTCCTTGCCTGCGTTGCAACGGAGACGCCGCTGGGTACCAGCTTAAATAAAGTGCTTTTTGAGAGATCTCGATTTTGTTCCGGGTTACTTTTTGAGGGTCCCACATTTTGGGGGGCTCGTCCGGGATCCCTACTGGCCTCTCCACTTCCCCAGTAAGTTTGCACCCCACTTTTTCATTTTCTTTCGATCGGCCGATTTGGTGCTTTCTAATAGCACGTTTGGGGCGGCCAACCTTGTAGGTCACGCTGCAGCGGAGCGGGACGCCCTCCGTTTAGTTTCTGTTTAAGGGAATGTTTGGCATTGCCTTTTGATTGTTCCCTTTTTGTTAAGGGAATGTTTGGTCTTGCCTTTTGGTTGTTCCCTTTTTGTGACTCTGAATTTCTTCTCCCTCCTCACTTTTCCCGCTCACCGGGTTTTTTTTTTTGCCTCCACAGCCATTTTCTAGGTCTCAAAAAACGACATCAAGGTGCCATCTACTGTCTGAATTTGTTAATTGTTAATTGTTAATTCTAATTGTCAATATTTGTTGTCTTTGTCTTTGAGAGAATGGGTCAGTCAGCATCCGCATCTCTAAGTCCTTTGTCTCTGGTTCTTAACCATTTCTCGGAATTTCGCAGGAGGTCACGAAGCTTTGGGGAACCGGTGTTCCCCGGAAGACTCCGCACCTTTTGTGAGCTCGAGTGGCCTGCCATAACCTCTGGGTCATGGCCCTCGGAGGGATCTTTTTGTTTGTCTCTGGCACAGGAGGTCCGCCGTGCAGTTTTTGGTCTGCCCTCCCACCCGGACCAGTTTGTCTACATTCAAGTTTGGGTTGATCTCATCCAGGACCCCCTACCATGGGTTAAAAAGTCTCCCCAGGTCCTAAAACAGGAACCTCGCCAACTTCCTCTCCTAGCTCCTCTCAAGGACAGCAAGCCGAAAAAAGAGGCCACTCCTCCTTCTGGTAATGTTCTGCCCCCTTTGGCTCCAGAGGAACCTCTAGATTCCCCCGCGCTACCTCCCCCATATCAGCCACTCCCTCCTATGCCCTCTCCCGACGCTCCCCGTCAGAATCCCCCTCCCCCGGGTCCCCGACGAACCCGCCATCGCCATCGTTCAGGTTCCCCAGACTCCACCAGTCAAGGTGGAGAGTGAGAGCGGCGTCCCTCCTCCCTTTGCGTGAGGCGCCACGCATGGAGGGACAACGACCAGCTTTTGTCTATGTCCCCTTTACTACGTCGGATTTATATAACTGGAAACACCAGAATCCCCCTTTTTCTAAGGACCCTCAGGGCCTCATTAACCTGTTAGAATCTATCTTTTTCACCTATCGTCCCACTTGGGACGATTGTCAACAGTTGCTCCAGACTCTTTTCACCTCGGAGGAACGTGAACACATCCGCAATTTAGCCCAGCAAACCGTCCTTGATCCGGACGGAAATCCCACTGCGGATGCGAGACAACAGGATGCTGTTTTCCCCCTTACCCGACCAGACTGGGACCCTAACTCAGATTCAGGTAAGGAGGCTCTCGACCGTTTTTGCCAGCTGTTTCTGGGAGCCCTTAAGGCTGCCGTCTGGAGACCCACAAATCTATCAAAGGTTACTGAGGTAAGACAATTGGCATCTGAGTCTCCCACAGCATTCTTAGAAAGACTGCTGGAGGCTTATCGTATATACACCCCCATCGACCTGGGGGCCCCAGAAAATGCGAGAGCAATTAACATCACTTTCATGTCCCAGTCGGCCCCTGATGTAAAACGCAAGCTACAAAAATTTGAGGGGTTCGAAGGACCCCCCCTTAGCCAATTGGTGGAGATAGCCCAGAAGGTTTTCAACAGCAGAGAAGATCCCAAGGATCAAAAACTCACTAAGGTCCTCGAGGTCTTAGTAAACAACATGGGAGCTAAGAGGATAACTACTGCTGCAGGAAAATTGCCAAATGCAAACAGGCCTCCCTTAGGCAAGGATCAATGTACATACTATAAAGAGACCGGCCATTGGCGTAGAGATTGTCCCAAGCTGCAGGAAAAACTCCAAGAAGATGCAAAGACCCTTCTCAATCAACCGTGAGGGGGTCAGGGCTCCACAGGCCCCCTGGAGCCCCAGCTAACTTTAACTGTGGGGGGCCAACCCATAGATTTCCTCGTGGACTCTGGAGTGGCCCACTCCGTTTTAACCAAACCCCTTGGAAATCCCACTGGGGAAACTCTAAAGGTTATCGGGGCTACAGGAAACACCCAAGTTGTTAAACAATACCAGGCCAGATTATCCAGACCCGGATGCCCTGATATCCAGCATACTTTCTTATGGGCTCCAGGTTGTCCGGACCCTCTGCTGGGAAGAGACTTCATGCATAAACTTAAGGTTCAGCTCAGTTTCATTTATGATGCCCCCCAAGTGACTATGGGGCCTGACTCAGACCCAGCAATCAGAGTACTGGCATCTTATCCTACAGGCGAGGGACATCTCCTCTACTGCCAAGATTGCGAAGAGCCTGAGGAGAGACGTTTCGATAGGACCTCAGATGATAACCTCCTGGTTCAATGGCTCCAGGAGATCCCCTCGGTATGGGCTGAAAGCAATCCCCCTGGGTTGGCCGTCAATCAAGTGCCCGTAGTCATAGAACTAATACCCACTGCAACTCCTATAAGGCTGAGACAATACCCAATTAGCCTGGCTGCATGAAGGGGGATTGCCTCACATATCTCCAGATTTAAGGCCCAGGGGATTCTTAGACCATGCATCTCTCCCTGGAACACACCTTTGCTGCCGGTTCAAAAACCAGGAACGCGGGACTATCGACCAGTGCAGGACCTACGAGAGGTAAACAAGAGGGTATTAACCCTCCACCCCACTGTGCCCAATCCCTATACTCTGCTGAGTCTGCTGAGACCGGACCACACCTGGTATTCAGTGCTGGACTTGAAAGATGCCTTCTTCACTCTGCCTGTAGCCCCGGTGAGTCAACCCATCTTTGCTTTTGAGTGGACAGACCCCACCTCCAGGGTTGCTGAACAGTTGACTTGGACCCGACTGCCCCAAGGGTTCAAAAATTCCCCGACCTTGTTTGATGAGGCTCTGGCCCAAGACTTGTTGTCTTTCCGGGAAGAACACCCCAAGTTAACCCTGCTCCAGTATGTAGACGATTTGTTGATGGCCGCAAAAACATGTGAACTCTGCTGTACTGGGACACATGCCCTACTTAAAAATTTAGCGGGCCTGGGATATCGCGTGTCTGCCAAAAAGGCCCAACTGTGTCGAAAGCAAGTGTCTTACCTAGGATACCAGATACATGAGGGCAAACGCACCCTGTCCCCCCAGAGAGTCCAGGCTATACTGCAGATTCCTACACCTGTCAATAAGCGACAGGTATGAGAATTTCTGGGAGCAGTAGGATATTGTAGATTGTGGATTATAAACTATGCAGAAATGGCTCAGCCCCTTTATGATGCTCTCAAGGGAGTCACCCAAGACCCCCTGATTTGGGAGCAACCTCAAGAGATGGCTTTTAACTGACTCAAGGAAGCCCTCACTGAGGTGCCAGCCTTGGCTCTTCCAGACCTACATAAACCCTTCTCACTATATGTGGATGAAAAAAGGGGCATCACAAAGGGAGTCCTAACTCCAGCCTTGGGCCCCTGGCAGAGACTGGTGGCATACCTCTCCAAGAAACTGGACACTGTAGCTGCCGGCTGGCCCGCATGTCTGTGAATGATTGCAGCAGTTGCCCAATTGGTCCTAGAAGCTAGAAAGTTAACCTTTGGGCAGAAGCTGATGGTAATCTCACCTCATGCCCTTGAGACTCTAATCAAGGCTCCCCCTGACAAATGGATGTCAAATGCCCGCATCCTTCATTATCAATCTCTCCTCCTGGATCCTACTACTGTTACTTTCAAGGAAGCCACTTCTCTAAATCCAGCCACCCTGCTCCCTGACGCCGACCCCACCTTCTCAATCCGTGATTGTCGAGACACCATGGAAGCTGTCTTGAGTCTACGGCCAGACCTGACAGATATCCCATTGGAGGACATGGAAGAAACCTACTTCACAGATGGTAGTAGTTACATCCATGAAGGTAAGAGTGTCGCAGGGGTGGCGGTGGTTACCTCATTTACCGTGCTGTGGTCTCAGAGTCTGGAGACCGGAACATCGGCCCAAAAGGCTGAGCTCCTAGCCCTGACTCGGGCACTCCAGTTAGGGGAAAATAAAAAGATTAACATCTACACAGATAGCAGATATGCTTTTACCACTGTACATGTGCACGGAGCTATATATCAAGAAAGAGGACTCTTGACCTCAGGGGGCCAAAGAATCAAAAATGCCCCCCAGATACTAGATCTCCTGGCTGCCATATGGCTGCCCAGCAGTGGCCATCATGTATTGCAGGGCCCATCTTGAGGGTTCTGACGATATAACTCAGGGAAACAACCTGGCAGAAAAAACGGCCTGCGAAGTAGCCACAAAACCAGTGGGGATCCTCACCTCCCCTACCATGTTATTGATGCCCTCAACCCTCTCAGAGCCAGTCTACACTCAAAAGGACCTACATCTGGCAACCCAACTGGGCGCTAAGCGGGATGTGCCGGAAGGATGGTTTCAGCTGCCAGATAAGCGCATTCTCCTCCCTGAGGCCCTTGGAAGAGAACT